>JAOVVI020011016.1:0-12824 GCA_028571085.2 Nepenthes alata
TGAATGATGTGGTGAATGTGACTGAACAGGAGACCGATTTGGTAGTGGACATTGGTGTGTCCCTCCACGTCATGTCTTGGAGGGGGCCTTTTACATTTTACATTCCGGGTGACATTAAAGTGTTAAAAATGGGAAACAAAGAGGCGTATAGGATCATTGGATGTGGCGATGTGTTTCTCGTCACTAACTATGGGACCTAACTACTGTTGAGGGACGTTCGGCACGTCCCTGATATTAGGTTGACCATAATCTCAGTAGGCAGACTAGATGATGCGAGCTTTTACAACATCTTCAGTGATGGGACGTGTAAACTGAATAAATAATCTCTAGTCATTGCCCGCAAAAGAAAGGTATTCGGACTGTACGTATTGCAAGCCTCTACTACAGCAGGAGAAGTAAACGTTATTGGTAGTGAGGGGTCCTCAAATTTGTGGCACCGATAATTGGGCTACATGAGTAAAAAGGGATTGAGCAATCTTGCCAAAAATGATCTTATTTCAAGAATGAATGAGACCGGCATGAGGACTTGCCCTTACTACATGGCTAGGAAGCAGTGAAAAGTCTCATTCTGAGGAGACTTGTCCAACAAGAAGGCGGAGCTACTCGAATTGGTACACACCAATATGTGTGAACCATTCAAAAAGAAGTCATTTCAATGTGCATAATATTTTGTCTCGTTCATTGATAATTGCTCGAGAAAGTTGTGAATTTACCCACTCAAGATTAAGGATCAAGTCCTCAAAATCTTTGAGTATTTTCATACTTTGGTTGAATGATAGATTGAAAAAAAAGCTGAAGTACATTCGAAGTGATACTGGAGGATAGTACATTGGAGAATTTGATGCCTACTACTGTTCTTATGGCATTAGACACCAGAAGATATCGCCAAAGACGTCACAGTTGAATGTGGTGGTTGAACGGATGAACTGTACGTTGATGGAAAGAGTCTAATGTATACTCTCTAATACAAAGCTCTTCGGAACATTTTTGGTAGAGGCTTTGAAAACTGCTGCCTATGTCATCAATAGATTATCGTCCTGCCCACTAAATAAAAAAGTCCCAGAAAAAGTATGATCCAAAAAAGAAGTGTTCTATAATCACCTCCAGGTGTTTGGGTGCAAGACTTTCATCCACGTCTCAAAAAATGATAGGACAAAGTTAGAGTCGAATATAATGTAATGTGTCTTCCTGGGCTATATGGAAGATGAGTTGGGATTCAGACTCTATGACTCAAATGAGAAGAAGCTTGTCAGATCAATTGACGTAGTGTTTGTAAAGGACAAAACTATTGATGACATCAGTAAAAAGGAGAAGGCAGTGTCAGACATCAGTTGAACTAATAAGATGTGTATTGATATTGTCCGACCGGTACCTCTTTGCCGAGAGGTTGACAACTAAAGTATAGCTAGAGAAGATAATGTGGAGATACCAACGTCGGATGAAAATGACAATGACGTCATTCCTCAGCCGGCCGAGGAAGTTACTACTCGACAATCCTCAAGGAACGAACGATCATTCGTTCGTTTATCATTCAGTGAGTACGTATTACTTACTGATGGAGGAGAGCCTGAAAATTTTGAAGAGGCAACGAAGGACGAGCACAAGATAGATTGTATGGAATCCATGCAGGATAAGATGGATTCCATGCATAAAAAATTATACATTTGAGTTGGCTGAACTACCAAAGGGGAAGAGAGCCTTAAAAAATAAGAGGGTCTTCCGTTTGAAGATTGAGAAAATTATCTCACAATTGAGGTATAAGGGAAGACTGGTGTGAAAGGATTTTACCTGCGAAAGGACGTTAACTTTGATAAGATTTTTACACTTGTTGTGAAAATGTCCTCTATTTGAGTGGTGCTTGGTTTGGCCGTCATCCTTGATTTAGAAGTGGATCAATTAGACGTGCAGACAGCTTTTCTACACTGTGATCTCAAGGAGGAGATCAACATGGAGCAGTCGGAGGGTTTTCGGGTTAAGAGGAATGAACACTCAGTGTGCCGTCTAAAGAAGAGACTATATGGGCTAAAGAAAGCCCCGAGACAACGGTACGAAAAGTTTAAATTTGTGATGGTAGGTCAAGATTATCAGAAGGCTATTTAAAACCACTGTGCCTTTGTTCATATATTTTCTGAAAATAATTTTATTATCCTCCTACTCTATGTAGATGATATGTTGATAGTCACGCAAAATGTCACTCGGATAACTGAATTAAAGTGACAGCTTAGGAAGTCCTTTGCCATGAAATACTTAGGGCCGGTGAAACAGATTCTTGATATCAGAATATTTCACGACCACAAGATAAATAGATTATGGATGCCCAAAGAAAATTATGTGGATAAAGTGCTTCAAAGCTTCAACATGGACCAAATCGGTGAGCACTCCGCTGGCAAGCGATTTTAGACTAAGCAGTCGATAATATCCGACATCGGATGATGAGAAGACCAGCATGAGAAGCGTACCCTACTCTTCGGTTGTAGGTACCTTGATATATACTATGGTGTGTACGAGACCGGATATTGCACATGCGGTCGGCACAGTTAGCCAATTTCTGTCAAATCTTGATAAGCAGCATTAGTCAGCAGTGAAATGGATATTGAGATATTTTTGAGAAACTTTCAGGATGTGATTGTGTTTTGGAAGTGACAAGCCTCTATTGGTTGAATATACCGATACTGACATGGTCGATGACGTTGACTCCCAGAAGTCTACATCGGGATACTTAATTAAATTCGTCGGAGGAGTAGTTTCTTGGCAGTCGAGACTGCAGAAATGCATTACTCTTTTCAACCACTGATGTAGAATTCATTGTTGTAACTGAGGTAAGTAAGGAGATATTATGGATAAAAAAGTTCATCAAAGAACTTGGGTTTTAATAGAATAAGTACGTAGTACTTTGTGATAGCCAAAGTACTATACAACTTTGCAGGAATTTCTCATTCCACTTAAAATTGAAACATATAGATGTTCAATACTATTCGGTAAGAGATGTTATTGACACGAGATTACTGTCATTGGAGAAAGTCTGAACTGAAAAAAATGGGTCAGACATGATGACCAATGTATTGGCTAAGGGGAAGCTCGAAACCTGTTGCAGTATGGCCGAACTGACTGTTTTAGTTCCCCCACAGTTGTGAGGAAACTTTTATTGGAATTTTGGTCACTCCCGTGTGAGAATTGGCTGGCTTATTAAAAGCTGATGTGGTACACTTGACAGAAGAGGTATTTAGGGCCGAGGACTTTACATGAGGGCCGAGAACTTTACATAACGGATGAGGACTCTAATTAAATGATGATGATTCTAAGTGATGGTTGAAAACATCAATTATTAACTGAGGACATTAAGTTACGGCTGAGGAGATGGGATGATATCCGAGAACTCTATGCAAAAGGGTGAGGATTTTGGTCAACACCTAGGACTCTAATAAAAAAGTTGGTCACTTGTAAAATATACCCAAATAACTTTTTAGAATGGAAAGTTGACATTCAGATATGGCAGCCGATTTGTAAAGTCGGTCAACTCCTCTCGACAGAATGGCACTTTGTAGAGTTGATGGCAGGTTGTGGAGTTAATGACAGGTTTTGCCATGCACGCAACTTACGTATTGAATAGATGGTCCCCGGATCTATATATGTATGTATTTATGCTAGGTGAGAGTGTAGAGAACTGAGATAGGGGAAAACAAAAGAGAGAACATAATGAGTAGCCATTTTTGCTCTTATATTTTTCTCTTATTTCTATTATCAACTCTCCCAAGGCTTATGTAGTCAAAGAATTTTTGTAACCAACATTTACATAGTAAATAGTTTGTAAACTAAGTGTTCAGTGATTTTTTTTTCTTATTCAAAAAAGAATTTTTTCACGTAAAATTACGTGTCATCCTGTTATCTTTCATATTTCCTTATCATGTGTTTATGTGCCTGTCATCTTAATTTTATCCGACTGACCAACAATTCTCTTCCCCAAGACACCACCACAGTCACACCACCTACCACCTTCTTTTTGTCTCCTGTCGCCAGAATCTGAGATGGTGGATAATGGCCGTAGGACAGGCCATTTTCATCTATAGTATGCAGATAGAATTAATAATGGAGGACTATCACTACGCTGGGAAACTGTAGTACTTGTTAGAAAGGAAGTGGTCCAGCAATCCACCTACTGTACTGTTATCGAGCACGACATAAAACTTTAGAATTAAATATACAATGATAAGTTCAATCCATATAGATGAATGCCCCTAGACATGTCTGTTAATAATCTTTATAAGTAGACTTTACACCATAAATTCACTCCAAACCTGCTTAACAGAGATTGGAGAAATTTCATTTGATAAAAAAATAAATGGAATTTAGATACCCAGTTCATGGAAAATACTGTGACCATACAATAATTCTATTTTTAGCTAGCAAAAGGGTAAGGATTGATTTCACCTCAAATGGTTTCACTAAAACTTAGCTACATGCTTTACATGATTGCATCCCGCTATGAGCCGCGTCGACCGAGCGTGATAAACGTTTATCTGGCCACGGCACTTTTTTTATGCATCAAACTCAAAGCATGATTCTATTTATTATTTACGGTTATAACTTATTAGGCTTATAATTTAAATTCATGACCAATATAAGTTAAGTACAGTCTGAATTGAGGTTTTATATGTGACACTCAATCCCCATTTTATACATTATGAAGTTATGATTATTCAAAATTTTAGTGAATAATTGTGTGTGAAAAAAAAAAAGCATAATATTTGAGAGAAGTAAATCTATATCCGATATGTGCATGTACAACCCTTAGTTATAACTTAGCAAAATGGGTAATGCTCGTGCACAATATAAACACTTGTGCATGGCTTAGTAAAATGACTAACAATTTGTACATAGTAGAGGCGTACTACTACATGACTTAATAGAATAAATAGTATTCATGCGTATGGTAAAAGACATTTGCATATATATATGTAATAGTATTTTATACTTAATAAGTGGTCGATTGGCGCATGTGCACCAATCTGATTATATAAGCTGAATCTTTTGTAATTTTGGTCATTTTATACGAAAATCTCAAGAGAAAGAAAGGGAAATAAGAGGGAAAAAAAAGATGGTAGAAAAGGTAAAGAATGTAGTTTCAAGGAGATCTCGGGTCAATTTTGGGTAATATTCAATAAAAGATAAATATATATAAACTATTATTTTATTTATTATTAAATTTTTTAGTTTATTTCTTTAATCTTTATTTAAATATACATATATGAACCTTTTATCATCTTTTTTGACTATATTTTTTATGTATGTTTACTTGGTGTGAGATTTTTGGGCTTAGTTTTATAAAATTTATTATAAATATTGAATTCTTTGGATATTTGACATTTCATGTCATTTTTATGTGAGATTTTGAGAGAACTTTACTTCATAAAGACTATTTATTTTCACAATTGAAAAATATTGTATATTTATTATTTATTATAGAATTTTATTTTAATTAAATAAAAGTTATTGTAAAAAAATTGATAAAATATAGCTAAAATGTCTTAATATATTAATCGTAAGCAAATGTCATCACCTAATATTCATAGGCTTTGCAAAATGTCATTTAACTTTGTTTATAGAAAATAATATGTAGTTGATCCATTTATGAGTTTTAAATAGTGTCACATAGCCTAAGCTATAGAAACTTTACACATCCTAATTTTTAATTTTCAATCATTATTAGTAAGATTATTATTAAATATTAGTTCTTATATTTTTTGGATATTTTTAATGATATTTTGATATATTTAGCATTTTTGTATTCGATTATTAGTATTCTTCCATCATATTTTATTCATGGGCATTCACATATATAAATTATATATGATTTATTAAATATTAGTCTCATTCTTATGAGCTTTTGTAATGTTTTAGATTAACAGGTATTGATGTTTTGTAGGATTTTGACAAAATGAGATTTGAAAATTTTCAATTTAGTTGCTAAATTGTTGGATTGCAATACATTAGAATTTGAAATATTTAAGCTTGAGATATTTGAGATTATATATTTGTTACTATAAACCTATCAGCCCCAATTATAGCTGTATGTTGTTATTCATCTCTAATGCTATGGATAATTGGCAAGCATTTTTCTCATCTTTTTGTCAAGTATTAAACAAATATTTTGAATATTGAGTTAAATGGATAGAAATAGGAATAAAACTTATAAAACAACGACTAGATGTCACATATAATAGGAAAAAAATAAACCAAAATTTTATTCATTTTCAAATTTAGTCCCACATTTTATTCATTATAAGTTTTATTGAACGAAGGAAAAAAAAAAAGTTACACCGACTAAACTTGAGTTTTATTCGAACACGCATCTAACGTTAGTAAACTATATATCCAAAAGAATAAAAGTTGAAAATGAAGGTTAATTTCACCTTTTTCAATCAAATTTAATAAAATTTTTAACGTAGAATAAAAGATGATTATAGAATTAAGTCAAATAAAAATCAACAAAATAATTAACAACATGACCAAGCGATGGATACACCAATAATGGGCTGGCCCAAAGAGAAGTCAACGGAAGCCCAAGAAGAACGGTCAACGATCTCACGGCCCACTAAAGAAGGCGGGTCAAGAAAATGAAAAGCCCAAAAATTGAAACGGTTAACTTGCTCGCAGGCGGTCAACTCGATGTTGACCGTCGTGCGAAGCTAAACTGGGCATTTAGAAGTTTTCCTACAGTAATGGGCCCATTCCACTGTGGCCCACAGCCCATCAGTGGATCGCTGGCGGTGCTCCCTTCGTTCACCACGAAGGCGGCCAACACTGTGACGGTCAACTCAGACGTTGACCGTCCTCTCATTGCACATTGGGCCCAAATAACGTCTTTCTACAGTAATGGGCCTACACTGTTTGGGCCCACGACTCATATGGCGGTCAACCACAGTCTTTCACGCGTCTTTCACGTTCTAAAAGAATACTGACAAGATTGGCGCCCTTCAAATAAGGAAGGCGCCAGATCTTCCCAATATCTTGCCCACCAAGGCAATCCAACGGTAACATGTTAAGAAGGAAGAAAATAAACTTGGAAAGCTGTTGGCCGACACACAAGGAAACTATCGCACCCACCTTGGCAACTGGCGTCTGCTCCAGAGGGCAAGCCAGACACGGTGGAGATAGGGGATCCTGCCTTCTAAAGAAGGAGAATCACCCTCTCAATCATAAATGAGCCCCAGAACCCTCGTTCTGGGCACGCTCTCTTTCACGCTCTCTTTGACACTCTCTTTCAGGCTCTCTTTGATGCTCTCTGTGACACTTTCTGACACGCATTCATTAATCAAAAATATTCTAAGTGTTCTAAACGAGCTCCCTCTAAGTCGCCAGAAACTCACAGAACCTCAACCATTTCTAAGACAACAAGCGAGCCCTCACGGCCGCTTACTGCCTTCCCACCATCCAGATATAAGAAAGGCCTCGTGTCTCTCTTACATCTGGATCCTCACACTCCTCATCCCCCTCATTCAACTCTCAAGCTCTTCAGTTTCTTTATTCAAAGACTGCCTTACTGACTTGAGCGTCGGAGTATTTTCGGTGGGACAACCTCCCGCCGATAACACTGACCTCTTGTTCGTTTTAGTGGTGTGCAGGACCCGCACTCAGTGAACGGAGCCGGATCGGGTCATCCAAGAAGAATCCAAATCTGTTCAAAGTCGGATCCAGATACGCATAAATATCTTTATTTTTTTATAAGTTTTTTAAATAATTTCCTCTAAAAACCTATCACCACCCGAATTAGTAACATAAAATTTAACCAAAACTAAGTCCCAAAAACTCAAACTGCAAGGCAACTCCTTTATGATATAAATAAAATATTCATTCTATAATATCCACAAATTTATTTCAATTTGACCTCATATTTTTAAAATCTACCTAATCATATGATATAATAACAGTAATATCGCAATTAAAAACCATCCAAATGCACATTACAAAAATAAAAACAATGTACGATCCCCAGCCATGCTATACCATCTTATATATGCCAATTGTTTTAAATTACTAAACTGTTTTCCGGTTGAAAGTTTGAGATACATCATCAAAATATATTAATAAAATTTAATTCCACAATTAACACTCATCAGTCTAAAACTTTTTTAGTGGTTTAAGCCTACTAATATAAAAGTGGGTAGCAGTATAATGTAAGCTAAATACTTAACAACTAATTAAAAGACATAACAATAGATATAATCCATCATAAACAAGCAAAGGAAACAAATAAACCAAATATCAATGATAAATTTCACTAATTATGATGAATACATAAAGGTTTAATTATGTATTTTTTTTCTTAGACGTGAGTATTTACAAAGAAATCCGTGAAGAAGGCTATTTATATATTATTCTTATGGATGATATCCGTCTATTATTATTTTTTTGATAAGTAATTAGTTCTATATATGTCAAAAGAAGTCATATACAAGACTCCATAATATCTAAGTAGACAAAACCTATCTAACCACAATATATCAAACTTACTGGTTTAATTTCAAAATATATCAAAAAATAAATATAAAATAAAATATCAAAAGGTATCTAAGAAAAAGAATTGTAAAACTAGACAAATAGGCTACTGACATCGTCTCTTTGGAATGCCGCTGCATCATGGATTTGGAGGTATGGCATGGTCATATGGATGCCTAAAAAAGGGCAACACAATCTTTTTAAATGAAATAAATTGTAACTATTTGGACTAGCTTGAATCAAAGATATAGTGAAAGTGAGTGAAAAGTTGGATAGTTACCAATCTGATGGCTCTACTCTAATTGACATATGGTTAGGTACATTTGATACTAGATTGAATATTTCTCCAAATTTTTTTTATCACCCACATGAAAAGAAGAGGAGCTGTATGGATTCCTTTCTATACCCGTTAAACATGCAACGGGATTGGAGATGGAAGAAATGATATTTTATTCAAGGTTTCGAGTTTACCTTTGATAGCCAACTAGAGAATGAGGGCATAACATATGATAGCTAGGACCTCAAACCAAAGAGGCCTAGTGGACCTCTGGACTTACTAATTGAAAAACCCTTCAAATCAACCAAACAAAAAATGTCATTGGGCTCAGGATCCCAGTGAACTGAGTCCGTGAGGAGAGATGTTGGTTATAAGAAGGTCATTATCCAATAAAGGATGCCATAAAAATAAGAATAAGGAGATGACTATCTCCAATGATTACTCAAGATAGCAGTGTCAACTTTTATATTGTGGTGAATGCCAATATCATTGGTGATACGGTTGAAAAAATAACAATTAGAGCATTTAATGTGTGCCAAAAATAAAATCACATAAACATATTCTTCCCACTACCTAAAATATAGTGTGCAAAAGGTTTAAGAGAATCACGTAGCTTCATTATTTTGCAGAAGCTCTAAGGGGCAGATTGACGAATTTTAACACTTCATATTCATCTATCTTTTATATGGTAACAACTAATCCAATTAACCTAAATCAAATCTCCATCTCACACTACCACATGCCATAAATACTTGGCAAGGAGGGCTTAGTATCATATAATTGAACTCTTTAAGGCCAAGGTCACATTCTTTTCTAGGCTTACAAGTATCATCTCATGTAAATTTAGTAAAGGTTTTCCGTAATCAAGCCAATGCCATAAGAATCTCCTAATAATGTAGTCAATTTTTTTTCTCAAAATAGATTTAAGTAGAATGAAGATGAAAGCTCAGTCGCTCTGAATATTAACAAGAATTAATGAGATAAGTTGGAGGCGATCACCAAAAAAAAACTAGTGATTCTTTCAAAATATAGTATTGATAAATATTATATTAATCAGGTCTTAATAGTCATATACAACAAAATGGGACAAGAAAAGAGGGGCACCTAGGTAGCGAATTGGAGATTACCAATTCAGAAATCGACAATACCCTTAATAATATCAAGAAATTAGTTATCTCAGTTGTAAAAGAAGTATTTGCTCTTCTCTGAGGTTGGATTAAAATGGGAGAGATTAGAGAAGATCCAGAGACACTGATAAAAAGTTTCCACCAATTTTCAATCAACACCACAAAAGAAGAGAAAGTCATTAACAAAGGCGAGTAACATAGTCTTAGAATTTTTACATTTTCAATGATTTGAGAAGTTTGAGTTATTAGAGGCTTTGATCTTGATAATACCATGAATGACCACCATGCAAATGACAAAAAAAGTAGGGAGATTTAGGGTCTCTTTGGCGTAGTGCCCAATCACCTTTGAAGAAGCTTTGATGATTCTCCATTGATGAAGATAAAAAAAGTTAGAGAAGTGATGCATTCATTGATCCAATTGATAAAAATGGCTGAAAAGCCCATCAGCTTCTATGAACCAACGATAAGGTCCCATTTCATCAAGTCAAAGACTTCCATGAAATCAAATTTTAAAGAGTACCGATTTGGACTTTTATTTAAATAATATTTATAAAATAATTTGTGTGCTAAAAAGATATTATCATTAATGTGCTAAGTCTATCCATTATTATAATCTATGAGCAGATATTCATAAGACCTTATTCATTTTTAATTTATTTTGACATGTTATAATTATTTTAATCAATTTTTTATAATATTTTATTTCAAAACAAACGTGAAATTTTTTTACAAAGCTCTATACCTTTTAAAATTTAAATATTAAAGGGACTTAACTTAATTTCATTGTAAAAATTTCTTCAATACTTGTAAAGGAAAACACATGTGATAGGATATTATTCATTAACTTTAAAACTTTTAGGATATTTTCTAACAATATATGGGCATGAACCATATGCTTTAATATCTAAAAAAAACTTAGAAATAAATGATATATGTGCAAGCTAAATATCAAAAAAAAAAATGAATGAACACTTATATAGAATATTGAAATATGATTATCATATTTTTGGACTATTATAAAAAAAATGTTAAAATTTCAGCAAAAATATAAAGAATTAGATTTTAAATACACTTGCTTAACTTGAATCAAATGATCTTTTAAGGTCTTAGCTCCTAAATCTCTTGCATCTTCTCATTTTTTTAATTCTTTTTTTTTTTTGCTTTTCTGTCTAAATTTTTACAAAAAATAAGCAAAAAATATGCAAAAATCTAATATATACACCGACTCATGTTCCATTTATATACTAACCCTACTGCTAGATATGCACAAGCTCTCTTCCTGCACACAATAAGCGTCCTATGTTACTATTGGCACATGAGCATGACTCATAATACAATGGTCTAATACTTAGGATGATATGTGCTCCATAGCCACGCGCTGAGGATCGATAACGAAGGCTGAGGGCAGGGGAGTTTTGGCAGAGGAGAAGGGGAAGAATACAGAGAGAAGAGAGCGCACGAGGGAAATTAGGGAAAGAGAAGAAGGAAAAGTGAACCGAGAGAGAGAGAGAGAGAGGGAGAGAGAGAGTAGAAATTGGAAAATATCTTTCTTCCTTCCTCAAGCATGAACAGTGATGGGTAAATATACCCGTGGCCAATAACAACCCTCACTTTCATGTGCAGCTAATAATAGGAGAAAATAACAGAAGAATGTATTCGGTAACAATCAAGCAGAGAAATCCATAACAGAATTAACAAAATATAATTATCTAATTTTAGGAAGTTGGTAGTTGTCGGTATTGTATTAATGAGTTCGTATCATTGTCTCTATGAAAATAACCTTGTCCTCAAGGTTGAATGAGGAGAAAGCTTGATGAAGTATTGCCACTGTTAAGTTGCCGGTTAACCTGGTCCTCCTCCTACTGGTTCTTCTTGCAAACGGGTCAGCAGTTTCCCCCCTTTGGTTTCTCAGCATCGCACCCAGTTCCACTACAAATTAAGGGCTCGCGCACCCGCCCTTGGTCACCTCTTGCTGCCAGTAGGAACGGTATGTTGCCGTCTCCATCAGGAATGTAGGCATCAAAATCCTTATTCTTTAACAACCTTACTGTTTCCAAGTTTCCTCGTCGTGTTGCACCATACAGGGCATCGAGTGCTCCGGCATTGCTGCGGTAGCCTAATGTTCTTCTTACGCCCTGAGATGGAACTTGCTGCTTCTCTGGTTCTGGGCAATTCTCATCCTTCCTCACGAGAGCAACATGGACGTGAGTATTCCAATCTGCCAGCCCCAGCTCTTTCGGCCACTCAGAATTTTTGATGCTCTCCAAGAAAGCCGAGAGGAGTCTCTCTATTCTAGTAAAGCTTCTAGGGGAAGAGGAATCAACAGACCGTTCAACAGCTCGTAGTTGTCTAACCCTGTTGAAAATTGCATCAATATCGTCATCTTTTGAAGGGTCTTGCACCCTCATTCTACTGCATAAAAGGCCTTGGCCGGGTCCTTTATAAGGATCCTCCGCATATCCTTGGCCACTGTAGTCAATGTATCGGTATGCATTGGCAATGTGATCAACACAAGTGAGGTTAGCAGCGGTTGTCTTGACTTGATGAAAGGACTTCAGGATAGACGTTGCTCTACTAATGATCTGCAGAAATTGGAGAGTAGTAATAGTTATGTAACCGGTTGTACAGGATTGTACTACTGCAAGGACGTTGATGGAGGCCAGTTTTGGAGAGCAAATCAGGACTAGATATAGTAACTTATCTACAAATGCTCCAGAAGAAGTGCTACAGTAGTCTAGCTCCTGCTGATGTTTCTCAAGGATGCCAACGCAACAATTGTTATATTGCAACTCTAAGGTCCCAGGTGAGGGAAACTCTCGAGGAGCAACAGTTCTACAAATAGCCAACATATAGTTAGCAGGATCTAATTCAAAGAGTTCTCTCAAATGTTGAAGCACCGTAATACTGGGAAGATTCACAGTCAT
>JAOVVI020011017.1:2054-12823 GCA_028571085.2 Nepenthes alata
TGTTCCATATTTTCAATTCTAATTTTTATCCACACTCATAAACAGGCTTATTTCTCTTAACTCGGCCATCAGCCACATGAATACTGAATAAAAAGAAGAGATAGAAAAGTGTATAGATAAATAAGAAAAGCGCAGCTCGAGCGCGTTGGCAACGGGCGTATTTTTGAATATGTTATTTGAGCCATCTATAAATACTTGGCTTATATTTTTGAAACCCTAGGACTCTTGATAGACCAATTTCGTGCTCCATTTGAGAAGAATCTCATTCATACTCCATTGGTCTTGTTTCTTTTGAGAAAACTAAAAGCTACAACCTTGAACTTCATGACGAACTAGTTTTCTCTACTTTTTCTCTTTACCTTGCAAACACAACCATCCTTCTACCTACGTTGGAGACGTCGGTGAGCTGAAGAAGGAGACTCGATCGTGTTCGACAATTCAAGTGGTTAGAGAGGGAAGATTGACGTGAAGACCGGAAGGTATCCGGTTCCGTTGCCGCAGGCAAATCCAATGAGTTTTTTGGTAGGGATCACGATACGGGAGTAAGTCGGCTAGGTTAGCGCGTCGTTACTACCCGGTCTATAAGTTGATTTTCGTAGTGCATTGCTTCCCTGGCCGTTGAAACCCGGATGATTTTTCTCAATTACTATGGGTATCGAGTTTTCCCTTCATCACCAAATATCGTGTCTTTTTATGATTGTTTATTCTTGTTTATATTTTGCATGCTCGTCTTTATCTCTAACATTTAGAAATAAATATTATTTACGTGTATTGAATATTTAATTTTTACTGCTTCCGCTATTTCTATCGGGGTCAAAACTTAATTGTACACTTTAGGACAAAAAGTCCTTTTTTCAAAATTTACATGACACAAATTTGACAATAGAAGAAAAAAAATTTTATAGTTAATGTTTGAATGCCATTCGAATGGTGATACTCCAAAGCACACAGATCAATTCTAAAAATCACAGATTTGGATGAATGGGCAAGGGTAAGATGAATAAATCAATTCTACTCATTATTCTATGGATTTATTCAATGGATAAATCAATACCTCCACTAATGTAAGAGGTAAATCTATGGATTTTGTGTGAGAATTGAGGGAAAAAAGAGCGATAATCAAAGAAGAGATGGAAGAAAAGATAAAGGGTACAATAATTTTAGATAAGCGTTTATCGCATCACTCTATATTTTTGTATATTTACCTATTTATTTCTTTACTCTAATAATAACAAAACTCACAATTTCTCACCAACAAAGTTTTACATCTCTTGTCTAAAACTTATTTTCTATAGACATAGCTTTTAAGTATTTATGATTATTATGATTTTTTAATATTCTCTTTTAATATAAATTTATTCATTAATTTTATTATTTTCATCACTATAACTTTGGAGTTACTTGAAAGGTTTTTTGACATAGCATGAAGAGTAAGAAGTCAAAAAAGAGAGTATTGATTTTAGAATTCTAATAAATGAATTCAAATTGAAGAAAAAAAATGTTACATACTTTAATAAATAAAAAAAATATGTAATAATAGAGTCAAATATTAGGTGCCTCACCAACTTTGTTAGTCTATTACATTTTTATTTGATTATTCAAAGGTGTCGAAGTCAATTTAAAAAATGACATCTCAAATAATTAAACAAATCTCTCTATTTATAAATAATACATAATACTTTATTGTATGTTAAATTAATTGGTAATTGCTTTCAAAAAATCATTATCAAGCTGGTCCAAACACATGTAATGACTTACTTAGCTCAAACATAAAAAAAATTGGCAATTCAACTATACGATTATAAATTCAAATTTATGTATATCAAAATATAAACAAAATTTCTTAATCTTGTTCTTCTAAATTCCCTACAAGTAATCTATAGTTTTTTTAATTTGAAAGAGTTAGATGTTAGCATATAATGTGGCTTAAACAACCACGAAAGTGGAATAAAGGATCGAGTTTTATACCTCCCGCCATTTGCTTGCTCTATTTTTGGGCTCTAAAATTCGGATCGATTTTGAGATTCTGGACACGGCTTACTCTTTTAGATGGTGTATTACTCGTTTAGAAATTATGAGTTTAGTTATTATTAAATTAAAAAAATAAATAGATAAATAAAAAATATGCAATGATGTGATAAAAATCAATCTAAAATTATTATATTCTTAAAAAATATTACACAAAATTAAATCGGAAAATGAGCACACCCTACTATTTGGGTGGTAGAATTTTGTTATTGATATTATTATATATTTAAGCTGTTAGTATATTTTCTTTATTGTCATTTACAAATTTAAAAGAATTTGTAAATTTTTTTATTCTCCAAAAAAAAAAAAACAATCCATAAAATGAGCTGCCAAAGCATCATGCTTTGAGATGACCTGAAGTAGCGTAACTTGGGGCGAGAACGAAACTTCAAGTAAAGATAATAAAATAACAAAAACATGGAAAAAATTATAAAAATTATTAATTTTAGAATAAAAATTAAGTAACATAATTATGAAACAAATTACAATATGAATAACCAAATCAGTTTCCCAATAAGCAAAAACTGGAAATCAAAAAATTAAGGAAAATAGCGTGTGATATTAAAAAGAATATTGCGGGAAATATTAACCAAATGTAAAAAATAATAATAATTTCTCTTAGTAAATGACTAAATCAAACAAAAAAATACGAATGTAAAATAAATAAATAATAATAATAAGTGGAGTAGAAGTCAAATAATTTTAAACTACAGATGAATATTCAAATTGTTGTAACGAATGATTTCCAAATATAAATGCATTGAAGGTGACGTGATTGACCTCTAAAAATAATGTATTAAAAAATAGCTGATAAAAATAATCAAAAACTGTATTTTAAAAACAATGACCAAGTCCAGCTTTGATTTTAGCCATAAAATTTTAGAAGTTTCGATTTTAGCCACAAATCCCGGAAGACCAATATGTGAATGTTCTTGCTCTAAAAAAAAATTCTAACCCATCCTTGCTGATCAGTATTATAACCGACGGCTCAAGAAAAATCGGCTCAATATAAATCTAAACTAAAACACGAGTTTCAGTGGTCCAAACCACACGCACAACCCAATTTGAGGGACACATCTGACGGCCTTAAATGGTTTACTCTTGGAACACATATGGAACTATCCTAATAGTCGGGACAGTTTTATTTTCTTATTTTAAAATAACGGCCTCGAGTGTTGATTGAAACTATTTGTTGAGTTAAATCTTATCTGCCCAATAATTTTCTCAACGGTTGACAGGAGGAGTCAACAATCCCCCAATTTCTATAAAAACCCATCAAACAAAGAAAAGGCAATTTAAAAACGCTAAGAGTACACGCACTCTCTCTCAAACTAAGGCGTTTTCATAAGAGCGCAAATCCCCGAATAAAAAACATAATTATGAACACTTGATTTTACATCATCTATCTTTGCTCTATTTTAAAAAGGATACTGACTTGAGCGCCGAAAAATATATCGGGGAGTGAGTCCCGTCAAATCTTTTAACTGTATTTTGTGTTGCGCAGAATTCAAATTAAGAACGTACAAAAATCGAACCCGCTTATAACCCGACGGATAAATTTTGACCCCATAATTTGTACTACAATTCGGATCATCAGACGCATCACTTACTAAACCCGTGATGTGAGAACTTTAAAATTAAATATTCATTTTAATTAACTTTACCTTTCTAAGTTTTCGATAACTGATGTGGTTAACATCTATCCAAAATATGATTAATTTTGAGTACTATTTTATAGTTTATAAAAATAATATTAAAACACAATTAGGATTATACTTAAAACAATAAAATCAAAAACAAAATTAAAATAATAAAAAAAATTAAAATTATTTTTATTTTTATCCTTTTTTTCCCCTCACACATTCCCTTACTTTTCCACCCTCGATGTAGTGGTACCTTCAGATCACACTCTATATAAAGGGTAAGCCACAGCTTTATTTTCACACATTCTCAATATAAAGCCATGGATTACTTCGACCCAAGAAAGAAGAGTCCCCCTACAATTCTTCAAAGCAAAGAGCTACATAATGTAATCTCTATCTATATATAAATATATTTATATATCTATATATATATATAGTGAAGCTATAATAATCTTTCTTTGTTATTATAAATAAGCTAAAAATGTGTAAATAAATGTTGTGATCAAAATGACAGTATATTCTGGAGACTAGTGTCTATCCACGAGAGCCAGCGGCGTTGAAGGAGATACGGGAAGCCACCGCCGGCCACTCTCAGTAATTTCTCTCTTTTGTATCATCTCAGTATTTTTATTTTTATTTTTTTGTATTTTGTTTAGATATAGTAAATTTTGAATGAAAGAAAATATTTAAAAAATAAAGAAAAAATTATTTTATTGAAGATGTATATATTAATATATGGTTTTATTTATATATTTACATATATTTGTAATTTTTTTTATTAATTTGTCTGTCCTTTTAACTTTTTCAAAGTTAAATAGACTGCACATTTAAAGAAAAATAAAATGCTATAAAAAATTCCATCTTCTAAAACATTGGATTCTTTTTCCTAGAGTTTGTAAGCGTCATGCATGAAAAAAAAATGTTAAAAGTAATTTCCTTATGTTAAAGAAATTAACTTAACATCCATAAGTAAGTCATTTTATTTAGTTGAAAACAATGTTCAACATTAGATGATATTATAGTTCGATAAAGAAATATATTGTTAAAAGTGAAACAACTATTTTGTTTAAATTAAAAAAAAAAAGTTTAAAGTCTCATAAATTTAACTTGTAAATTGTTACTACTTGCTTCGAAGCAAACAAATATTGTTAAATTTTAGGGTTTTTTGGGGGGATTTTAAATTAATAATTTTTAGGCTCTTTGAGATAATATTATAGTTCTCCTAGAAAACTCCATTTCTAACCACTATTTTGACTACCTATATATTCATGATTTAAACATACATACACACATTCATATATATATATGAATGAGTAAGCATGATCAATTAGTTGTTAGGTACAAAGACTAAGAATCTTTCTATATGTCTAAATATTGATGATGCCTTCTCAATAATGCTCCCGGGAAAGAGGCACTTCAAAGTGAAATTTATTCCAAACATATGTATCATTGTTCCTTACTTCGATGGGATAAAAATATATAAATTTGATAAATTATTCTATTCATGAAAATAAATCTTTTGCTTTTCAGTGCATTTTTTTCTGCAGCTCCAGACATTGGTCAATTGATAGCCATAATGTTAAAGTTAGTGAATGCAAAGAAAACTATTGAAATTGGAGTGTTCACTGGCTACTCTCTTCTAGCAACAGCTCTCAGCATCCCCGAGGATGGCGAGGTTGATTGTTTTATGCTTCTATTACCAGTGATACAAATGACTTTCAAACTTATTCCTGCAAGCTGAATGTTTTCTTTCAATTTTGTAGATTATCGCAATTGATCCGAATCGAAAAAATTTTGAGATTGGTGCCCCAATAATGGAAAAGGCTGGTGTGATGAAGAAGATCAAATTTATTGAGTCTCAAGCTTTACCAATTCTTGACAAACTCTTAGAAGATGTAAGTATATAGTGGTAAAGAGTGTTCTTCAAGCCGTATTATATTTATCGAATCCGATTAATGGGTTGTTGATTTTTTGATAATTCATTAATCATCTATATATTAATTAAATTGAAATATATAATCAATCTCAAACAATTGACTAAAAACAATGGGATCAAAAAGAACAAAAACCCATACCCTATATGAGTCCTAAAACTAAGGATACCAAATTTTTTTTAAAAAAAAAAAGGGACCAACAATCCATCCCAAGCAAAAGACATTGTCGATACATAGAAATCCCCTAACACTGTCAATACATATTTGAAAGACACTGTCAAATATCAAGAGAGTGAATACCAATATGTATACCTTTTGTAATAAGACAGTTTCAAATACTATAAATCATACTAATACTGTCGAAAGACTCTGTCAGATCAAAAAGACAAGTGTACCGATCATTTTAGATATAGTACAATTTCCCCACACGGTTTTATGGACTTCTCATTTTACATTTAATAACAACACATATAATAACTTTATTCCGGTTCTTGTATAGTCAAGCGCACCAAATTATGCTATCCACCACCTTCCGCATATAATTAGTAATCGAATTTCAATTGTGCATATTTCACCTTACAAGACTTGGTAAAATAAAACATTAAAAATAAAAGACAAAAAATTAAAATAAAAAATGTACAATTGTTGGAGAACTAGAATGATTAGCCATAACGTATTTATTTCGATAGTATAATACAATATAAAATTATAATATTTCGATATACATATAAAACTAAACTAACATATAAAATTAAAACGTAAACATATTAAAAGTTAAATAAATCCTGCTAATCTGAAAAATAAACATTAATATTAATATAAAATTTAGAATTATAAAATAATAAATTTAATAATATAAACAATTTAGTTTTTTTTTTCTCATCTTCTCTCTCTCCCCCTCTTCCTCCCTTCTTATCCAAGGTGGTGCACAAACTCATTCATATTCCTACAAAACACACATTGCAATGGAATATGTAGGAATCTTAACTTATCCAAAGTGTCAAATTTATCTCTAATAGTCGATCAAAAAATAAATGCATGAGATAGATGCCTTAAAAAAAAGTCTCCAAACTAATGAATATTAGACCACTTTTGTCCCTCGTATTGAAAAATCCTTCAAGTTGATCTAATAAAGAATGCATCTTGAATTTCCATATCCCATTTCATGTGGTCCGAGACACCTAAGTTAGGGGTATAGGCTGGCAATGTCTAAATAAATGAACCAACTACAACCTAAGCCTAAGTTGTCTATCTTCGATAAGTACCATAGAAAATCATCTTCACCTTGGAATCCCACTGAAAACTTATTCTCCTCAGTAGTTTGCATGATCACATGGAGAGTGAATCTGATTGCTAATACATATTTGCCTGTCTAAAATATTTTCCTTTTCTCTTTTTTTTCTGGGGATAGAAATCCAATGAGGGAAGCTTTGATTTTGTGTTTGTCGATGCTGACAAGTACAATTACTGTAACTACCACCAAAGGGTTATAAAACTAGTCAAGGTTGGTGGTTTGTTGATGTACGATAACACATTGCTGGGCGGAGCAGTGGTTGCTCCTGAGGCGAAGGTGGAGGATTTCAGGAGACTACATTGTCATGGCATAATTGAGTTTAACAAAGCAGTGGCAACTGATGATCGTGTCGAGCTATGCCACATCCCTTCCGGCGACGGCACCATCATCTGCAGGCGCCTTCGTTGATCCCTCGAACACTGCTCTTTGTAGTGTCACTTTGTTTGTTTGCCTCCTTAATTAATCGCTTGTTGAAGATGAGATCTTGTATGGGATGTTTTTCTTTTTCTTTCAAATAAAGTAATACAAATAAAAAGGGAGGAGGCCATCGTTTACTTGCTCCATTGATTTATTTATTTATTTTCAGTAACAGAAAAATAGCCATGGGATGAATAGAGGGTTCCATAAAGATCCTAAACGGGCTTGCATCTGGGGCTTCAAAATTGATGAATTCAAAAATTATAGTGGGGGGACTCCATCTCTGAATGAGAGGTTTCGTGAAAGACCCCATCCTGGCAAATTCATCCGTGATGGTATTGCTTCACCGATTCTATAATACTTCATAATGCACTGAGTTTTACTCTCAAGAAATAAAAAAAATTATTTTATTACAGCTAGCTTTCTTACATTGTGAGAGTAATGTTGCGTGTGGCAAACATTTTCTATTGTGAATAATAGAAAAATATCGTGGCTTAGTTCATTTCTTAAATATGGTAGCCAATAAAATATATAGGACACACTAGTTATTGTTATTATTATTATTATTATTATTATTATTATTATTATTGCTTGTGAGATAGGTCTAGATGTTATAAAAATATGATTGTAAGTATTAGCAGGCTAATATAATATAATAAATTTAACAAATTATATTTTTATAATTAAATTAGAGTATCTATAGAAAATGATCTTATTCGATCTTATCACTTCTAATTTTCTTTGCTGAATTTATTTTGAAGTTAATGTTGACATAATACATACAAATTACTAAGATGATATGAATGCTAATGATTGGAATCTAAAGAATTATCAAATATAGAAAATAAATGGGGGTTTTTTTTTTTTCTAAAAGAGAATGTTGCTAATATGTTGAAGTAGTATTTCCTTGTTATGAATTGATGTTATGGAGGATTTTTAATTTCAATCAAAAATCTTGACCATAAAATTCGTCGAATATAGTAATGGTTGTCAACAAAATTTATATGTGTCGCATATGAGAAGAAGTTTTCTATGCTGGTATTTTTGAGTAAAGATTGTATGTTACAAAGAAAATGATTTCATATTAGGAGGTGACCAAATATTTGGGCTCTCACACTTGCACATGTCAAAATATTTTAATGGATGTATATGGTTAAACTCAAAATTGATATGTGACAACATTATAGGTTAGGCTCGAGCTAATACTGTATATAAAATGCTACATATTTTGCAAATAATAGATGATGTGTGTGATTTTGGAATCTCATACAAAAAGGCAAGGGATAGTAAAAAGATTTCTACAAAGTTGTGATGTGATTAAAAGTTATCATATGGGCGGTTGCTTTGCTAAATGCATAGACTAGAACCTTCTAATCCTAACCCTCTCGTGGTATTTCAAAGCATTGGTGTATGATGTTAGATCTACTTTAGTGGCTAATCTTTGTGAGAAAATTTGATCTCAATTGAGTAATATTTAAATATTTTTATTTATTAATTATGTTTATTTGTAGTTTAAGAAAAACGATTCAAAGATAATAATAATCGAATTCATAAAAGATGTATGCGTGCATTTGAAATGTGGTTCCATGCGTGCCGGACTCTTGAAGGGCGCTTATCCTCACTTTCCAGTAGCACCACACGAGTCACATGAGAAGGATGCACATACATACCTAACAGAAGCTCCACACATAAGGCACGTATAAAAGACTCACATCCGCAAGTAATAGCTGCTCCACGTATAGAGATGCATGAATCATACTTATGTGCTGGCATTCAAGACAATATTTCAACATTAGTAAAGAAATTTTCCTTGTTCCATATTTTCAATTCTAATTTTTATCCACACTCATAAACAGGCTTATTTCTCTTAACTCGGCCATCAGCCACAAGAATACTGAAGAAAAAGAAGAGATAGAAAAGTGTATAGATAAATAAGAAAACCTCTTCCATTATTTGCTATTCAAAATACCATGTTTTTTTTTATCCCAAATTCATTTTACTACCCATCAAACAATTATTTCAAACCCATGAGCCTTTTGCATTCTATTGGTGGTTTGGATTGTAGAATTTTAAAAGTATCAATTATTCCCAATACAATAAAGTAAAGACCAAAAAAATATTAAGATGCCCAATTCTTCATTAATGAAGCAATATTTAATGAGTTCTTTAATATGAGTCACTTATGAGGAATAAGTCGACTAAAGATAACATATTTGTATTACCTAGTTCATAGGCTAACCTTTTTATCTTGGATTTAATTTGACTAACTTGAGAATTTCATATAGTTCTACTCAATAATTGTTTGGTTCTTAACATTTTTATTCGTTATCATCTCATTTATTGATTTATTTATGTACTTTATTTATGGCTTACGTTAGCGGTATTGAATGAATAGAATTGTCATTTTATATTTGTAATATTTAAAAGTAAATATTATTTACATATATTGAATATTTATGTAATTTGTACTTTTATTTTGTAAAGACTTAAAACTGTAATCGTTAAGAATTATCCAATTAGAGCTTACCTTGATTCTTAACCATTTTGTGTCTAAATAACTACTAGTCACTTCTTAACGATTCTGTAATATTTTGATGAAAATAATGAAGAAATCACAATTTTTAAAGAGTAATTTCAAAATTTTCAAAAGTAATGAAAAAACCTCAAAGAGAGTTTAAAGACATCCAATCTTGAGAAAAATAAAGATGATCCAAATAAGTTTAAGAATAGAAAAATTCAAAGGCATTCAATGCTATAAATTTCACGAGTTTAGATACATTAGGAGTGAATGTCATAACTTGAAATGTAACAAGGACAAAGTCTTGTGTACTACCTTTTTGATGAGATAACCGAGAAGAACGATAGTGAGGCTTTCATATCTAAAAAGTATTCTAACCATTTGGCTTTATTTTTTATGTTGAGAGTGACAATGAACTAACCTTAGAACATGATATGTAGTATGCTAATCCTAATCAATCAAACTTCAAATCAAAAAATGGATTGACAAACCTTTAATAGGATTTTAATGAACTGCATCATAATAGCTTTGATAATAAATGAATTGAAGAGTTAAAGAGTTCGAACACAAAGAGAAACTTTTAAAAGATTATTTATTAAAAATAAAAATGAGGTTTTAAAAATTATTTATGATTAAAATCTTACTCTTAAGAATAAGATAAATTATTATGAAATTGAGCTTGTAAAATCTATATCCCAATTGCTCAAGTTCACGAAGAGTATGAAACAACTTGACCATATTCTTAGCATCGGCAAAGCAACTAGTAACGATAATAGACTTGGTTTTTAAGAAACTAGCTCTAGAGTACCCACCCTACAACAATTGTATTTGTATCCGCTACCAAGAGTAGTACTAAAAAGGAGGTCGTCACTTCTATCTATCAGCAAAAGAAGCCCAAGAAATCCTCTCCTAAGAATCAATCAAAAGCTCACATG
>JAOVVI020011018.1:0-12823 GCA_028571085.2 Nepenthes alata
ATATGACTTTGGGTATTACTCAATTGTTATGCTTTCGCAATTTGTTATTATGGTCATTATTTATGCTTCCGCTAGATTTTATGGTAATGATTTTGGTATCTAATAGCATCTCTGAAGAATCCGACACCATATTCTGTTCTTTGGGGTGGAGCCACTTGATATGGTGATCATATTGATCCTGTGAAGGATAGTTATTTATTATCTAGATTTATATGTAATGTGGTATATTATTATGTTTAAGTATTCACTGATATTAAGTAGAAGGAAGGTGATCTGTGACAAGTGTGATGCTTTGTGAGGGGGGATAGGAGCTGTATTAATGCAAGACCGTAGGCCAATTGCCTTCCTTAGCTAGGCTTTAAAGGGGAAGTCCCTACACTTCTTTACCTGCAAGAAGAAACTGTTGGCCCTTGTAATGGCCATTAAAAGAATAGCGACCTTATTTGCTTGGGTAAACTTTCATTATTAAAGCCAACCAACAAAGCCTTGAGTTCCTTCTTGATCAAAAGGTGGGAACTCTATAGTAGAAATGGATAACCAAGTTGCTCAGCTATAATTTTGTAATAGAATACAAGAAGGGGAATGAAAATAGAGTGGCAGATGCCTTATCTAGAAGAGAAGAAGAAGAACTTACAATTATGATGATATCCAACCCAAGTGTTGATTGGCTCGAAGAACTTAAAACATCCTACACGTTCGACTCATACATGATAACACTTGCTCAACTATTACAGTAAGGTATAGCTGTTTCTAACTCTTACACTTTCCAAGATGGAATCATTCAAAAAAAGAAAAGAAATTGTTTTACAAAAAAAACCGAATTAAACCAAAAAATTTTAGATTGGGTGCATGGTAGCCTAATGGAAGGCCATTTTTGTTATCACAAAACCCTTAGTCGTGTGAGAGTCGATTTCTATTGGAAGGGGATGAAAAAGGGCCTTAGGAAATTTATTTGGGAGTGTCCTATATGCCAACAAACAAAAATTGAACCAAATAAGTCTTATGGGCTCCTACAACCACTTCCCATACTATACCGGCCTTGGACCGATTTCCCCATGAATTTAATAGAAGGGTTACCCATTTTCAACAAGTATAACTCTATTTTAGTAGTTGTAGACGGGATAACCAAATATGGCCACTATTCCTTTCACCCACCCATTCACAAGCTACTAAAATAGCCCATTTATTTCTTAACCCCGTCAAATTACTTAATAGAATACCCAAAACTATTATAAGTGATTGTGGCTTAACTTTTACTAGTTCTTTTTGGTGAGAATTATTTAAGTTACAGGATACTTAGCTAACTTACAGCAAGGTCTATTGTCCTCAATCAGATGGGCAAATTGAAATAGTCAACAATTATCTTGAACAGTACGTGATGTGTTATGGAGGCAACAAACCTAAATTGTGGTCTCATTGGCTTGCTATGGCCAAGTGGTGGTATATTACTGACTTTCACTCTTCGGAAAGGATAACTTTGTTCGTGTTTGTTTATGGGACATCACCACCATGATTAGTAGAGGTTGTTAAGGGAACCATGACAAATGTTATTGTATAAGAAGAGCTCAATACCATATATATATATACTACTCAAGGAAAACCTAGTAGCAGCTTAAGCGAGAACAAAGACATGGTATGATTAACACCGAAGGGAGAGGGAGTTCCAAATTGGCTATTGGATATATCTTTGCCTAAAACCATGTTGACAAAAGTTAGTAGCTTTTTATAGAAATTTGAAGCTAGTATCAAGGGTTTTTGGGCGGTAGAAAATCACAGCAAGAATATGAACTGTAACTTACCTTTGGATCTTTCTCTAAGTTTCATGTATCTGCCCTAAAGCAATGCATTGGACCTCGGGTGATCGCAAACCCTTCTTTGCTGCCACTAGATAAGAAAGGAGGAATATTACCTAAGCTAGAATGAGTATTGGGAAAACAGAATTGGAAATTTGGTAAAAGAGAAGCCACTGAAATTTTAGTAAAGTTGATTGGTGCGGCTGAAGAAAATAATGTAGGGGAGCCACTTTACACCCTCCTAACTCAATATTCGCACCTTGTGAGCAAGGTGCTTTGAAAGGGGTGGGATTTGTGGGGGATGCGAAGGGAAAAGAAATCTTAGATCAAAACATTATAGATGATATGAATTGCCTAAACAAGAATTTATGAACAGATAACAACCAAAGCCTATTACTCACTACATCAAAAAATTTCCAGAGGGAAGAATGATGACTAGAGAAGGATGATGAGCCTTTGGCAAAGTAGCAGGTAGAGTAATTAGGCTAAATTAGGACCATTGATGAAGAACATTGGAGTTGTTAGATTAAAGGCATTGATACAGGTTAAGTTTTGAGAAAAAGAGGTGTTGTAAATTTGAGCTGTCCACCTCGTGGAAATATGAGCTGTACATGTAGGTTCTAGAAGATATGAAGGTACACGATGGGGACAACTAGGTTCCAGGAGGCATGCGATGGGGACACTGAGGTTCTAGGAAGCATGAAGGCACGTGATGGTGATTGTGCTAGAGTTTGTTATTCTAGTAGAAGAGAATTTTCAACTGGTTACTGATATTTTAGTTCCTATTAGAAAGAATCTCATTGTTAGAATATATGCATCATAAATACTATAAATGTAAATGGAATTGAAGGTATGTGTATGAGATTGATAGGCTGAAAATACTTTGGAGATTTCTTCCTTCTCGAAATGGAGAGTTATAATTTTTTTCTTTTTCCTGGCTAGAGATTTCCATTCACTTTCAGGGAGTTCTATCTTCTTAAATTTATCAACAAAACCTGAAAATTGTAAAAAAGAAAAAGGGGCATGCTATGCTTTGTGGATGAAAACTGGTGGAGAAGTGTAGTTTAGATCATAAGGACTCAAACAACTCCATCCAAAATTGTCTAGGGAACCATTTATTTCGATCACCGATGGTGATGCTTCTCGACAGGCCCCAATACTTTACCACATGTTTCATGAATGACCTAGCTGCCTCCTTAGCACTGCAATCTTGTGGTGTCAAAATGTAGGAGACGTACCCAGAAAATTGATCAAAAACCAGCATTATAGAGCGACACCCTTTTGATTTAGGCATTGTTGAGATAAAATTCATATACTCTCTTTCCCACGTATTCTTAGGTATAGGCAATGCATCTAGTAATTCTATGGGCCTGTTTGGCTTGATATTTTGTTGTTAGAACATAAGATAAGTCTTCATGTGCACACCTTCGCATCATCACGCAGACTTAGCTAATAATAGGTAACTCTCACATTGCCAAGGTGCATAAGATCCTTGGGTGGCTAGCGAACTTGGTTGTCAAGTCATTCCATCATCTCTTTTGCAAGCTACCCTGTTTAAGCACATAAAGCTGGTCACATTTGGTGTAGAGAAGATCTCCCTTAACCAAAATTGTTGTGACTTCCTTTCTTTGACAAGATGCATCAAGCTCTTGGATAGGAGATTGTGTTGCAATCCCTCTTTGATCTGCTGAAGATTGGTTTCCTCAACTTGAATTATGAAGCAATTTCTTCTTTGAGGTTTGGCACATTAAAAAACCGAAGTGGCCTTGACTGACTTGTAATTGAAAGTTTGAAGTATAACTCAATTGAAAGTCTTGCCAACTTATTTGCTTGGATTTGGTTCCTTCCAAGTTTGGAAGTAGCAAGTGGCCACATTGTCTTTCAACATGACAAACTTGGACCCTAGCAAGTAGTGCCTCTGGGTCCACAAGCAGTGCAGCATAGCTGTCTTCTCTCACTCTTGCACAATGTAATGCTTCTCCTTGCCATTCAACTTGTGCATTTCATACAGAACAGGAGTCTCTTCTTGCGTGAGCAGTTCTTAAATAGCCAAGTCAGATGATCAGTGTGCACCTCATTGGGGTTGCTATATGTAGAGACACCTTTACTCAGATTCTTGGATTCTTGCCATCTATAAATCATCAAAGTCATTTTCACTCCATTTGCAAGGCATGTTTTTCTTTACTAGATTAGTAAAAGGTGCGACCTTTGCCGAGAAGCCCTTAATGAATTTGTAAGAATACCTAACAAGGCCTAAGAAAGGCCAAACCTATGCTGACTTATAGGTGGTTCCCATCCCACAATAGCTAGCACTTTGCCATATATATCATTATCTTTCCACCCTTGATCATATTACCTTTTGAGCAAAGGAATATTTTCCTTTTTCACAGCTCATTTTCTTGGATCATTTGAAAATCCTTTTTTTATGTAGAAGAGCTTATTCATCAAGATGCAAAATGTGGTTGGTGCATTAGTTAGATCAAAGGGCATGACTAGAAATTCATGACCTCTGTATCTCATTATGCAAGTAGTCTTTACCTCATCTCCCTTGGCTCTTTTCATTTGATCGTACATGGAGAAGCATCATGAACCCCGAAGTTGATTTAATAGATTAATAATAAGAAGAATAGGCTACTTATTCTTTATGGGACCTTGTTAAGAGCTTGATAATCTGTGCATCGGCTGGGTGATCCATTGTGCTTCTTTTGGAACAATACTGGTGCCTCACATGTGACCTCTTGGATGGTTGGATAAACCCAGCATCCAACTCCTTGAGTTGCTTCCTTAATCCTCAAGCTTGAGTGAGGCCATCCAATAATGTGCCATTGCCGTGATTTAGATTTAAAATCAAGCTCAATCTTATGGTTCAACTCCCTTCTAGGATTTACTTTCTTAGGCAGCTCATTGGGCATCATATAAGTATGCTTCTTGGACTGAGAATTTCCATAAGACACTTTAACGCTAGAGGGAATGCCATCCATAGGGCTGCTAAGAATATCAATTTCCCCCATTTGAGCTCCTTAGCATATTACATGGCTGAATTATCCTTGCTGGGCAAGTTTTTCTATGATTGAATCCAGTTTTCCTTTTTTCTCCCTTTTAAATATTCGAACAAAAGGGGAGAGGTATTAGTTCCACTCTGTATGGGCACCATGCATGCTTCTTTCTACTATAGGGTGAAGAGTTTGCAAGCATAAGGCGCATGAAAAACCCTTAGCTTATCAAAGAACTCCATGCAAAGGACAAAGTGGTAGTCATACATGGGGATGGTGGATAAATCCATAGGCCCAATGGATTTTCCAGTACTCCTACATGTAGCTCCACCCTTTCGGCAACACCACCACAAATGCACTTGTGAGTTCACTGCCTTATCCACCAATTGGCCTTCTACTGCCCGAGTTCTAATTTCTCTGGTTTTCCCATGGAGAGGGAATTGTGATGTGCACCCATGTCCACCATGGCCTCAATAACATGGATATCCAACTGAGAGTCCAAATACATCAATTCTTAGTCTGCTTGGGTCCCTTGGCAACACCACAGTGCCATTAAAGAGTTGCAGGGATCCTATTTGGGCCTCCTTGGCTTTCTGAGCTCCTCTTGGGTAGAGATCATGGCACTGAATGTTGATATCTTAGGACACCTCCTTGCTAAATGTGGTCCTCCACATGGGAAATTGTCCTATAATGGTTTGGACCTTGTCATGCTCCTTCCCCTTGAGAGTATGCCTTTCTTGGACACTCACTTGCCTTTCTTTTGTTAGTTTACCACCACCACTAGTTGGATTAGAAGAATAACCACTCTTGAGCTCTACTAAGGATTCTGCTACGAAAATATCTATGGAATGGTCCTTGCTATCATAGTTCTAACTTGGCCCAATTCTGCTGACTATTCATGAAGCAGCAGAACTGACCCCTTTCTAACGTAGCCATAATTTATAGCATAAGCATAGAGAATTCATGAATGCACTCATGGACAATGCCAGTATGCTTGAGCTTCCACAGTTTCTCCTTAGCTTCAATCTCAACAGTCTTAGGACAAAATTATTTCATAAGTTCTACCTTAGAATCGTCCTATCTTACTATGGTGTAGTTTGGCTCTCTATCTTGGCATTGTTTTGTCGCCACCATATTGTTGCATCATCAATGAGGTACAAGGCCATCATCATTACAATGGCCGCTTCTTCCATGATCCCCACAGCTCAAGCAATTGCTCCACTTGCCATAGGAAGTTGTCTAACTCCATGGAATTCCTTACGTCTACAATGACGTGGATTAAGGTCATGGATGAAAATATCGGGTATTGGTATCGATCGTGGCCTTATAAGTATTGGGCATATCGGACAATATGTATCAATATTAAATATATTAAATAAAAATATTCTTGAGAATCGTAAGTTGATAAAAAAATATCGACCTATATATTGACCAAATATTAAGTATATCGGCCAATATTTATTTATGATAAATCGTGATATATTATCGAAACAAAAAGATATTGCTTTGGTCACGAGCCTCAACATGATCTTTTTGGATCGCTGCCTAAATTGTCTTAGTATTGATATCATCCACAATCCTCCGAGATAACTATAGCCTTTTGAGTTTGAAGCTGTGGACCAGACAACCGGCCTACAGGGACCTTGTCGATCGGACCTAGAGAAATTCTCTAGGCAACATCACCGAGATGGTTGAGAAGTTGAAGTTCGAGTTACTGGATCGGAACAAGAATGCTATTGGCTTTAAAATTAATTCAGTCTTTCCAGGCGCATCCAAGGAGTCTAAGAAATGCTGGCCATATTTGATTCTCTCTGCCACTGAAGAATCAAGAATGAGCTCATACACCAATTCAAAAAGAGAGTAAATGCTTTGGTATCAAAAGTCGAGACCAAATTTGTTCGCACAAGATGAAAGGAAACTAAATTCTTCTTTGCCACTACTTTCAGCAGGGGGAGGGACAGAATCATCATGCTGAAGCTTGAAGATAGAAGTTGGAACACCAACCATGAAGATCTTAAGAAAGCTGCTATTTTCCACTTTTAGGGGGATTTCCACAATCCTGCTCCTCTTGAGTTGTGCAGCTTACAGCATGACTGGCCTGTCATCCTGGATTGCTTGAACAGAAGCTTAGATATTGTGTCCAACATGGATGAAGTCAAAAGCACACTTTTCTCCGTGAAGCCACTCAAAGCCCTAGGGCCAGATGGATTTCACGCATTCTTCTATCAAAATGCATGGGAGCTTACAAAAGAAGACCTCCTTCAAACTCTCTCTGCGGCCCTAAAATTGATACTTCGGAGAGCTTAAACCACTTCTGACCGGTTTCTCTCATCAATTTCATCTATAAGTTATAATCAAGATCATTGTGCTTCATCTTAGGCCTCTTCTTAGTGAGTTAATCTATCTTGCTCAGGCTAGCTTTCTCCTTGGTAAGATTACTCAAGATAACATCCTTGTGGCATTAGGAAGTCTTCCATTCAACGAGCAGATGAAAAGGGAAAAACTGAAGCCTCATCTTGAAAATTGATCTTACTAATCCATATGATGAGGTGAGGCAGGAGTTTGCCTGGGACACTTTGTGGTCACTGGATTTCCCTCTGTCCTTATTCAGCTGTTAATGAACTGCATTACAACGACCTCTTTTTTGGTGCTCTGAAATGGAGAGGTGACAGATACTCTTGTCTCCAAGTGTGTCCTTGGCAAGGTGATCCTCTATCCTCTTATATTTTTGTGCTTTGCATTTAAAGACTTTCATAGGGGATTATTAATCAAGTTGTCCAAGGAAAATGAAAGACCACTAAAGCCTGCAGCTGGGGCCCTCCTATCTCACATCTCTTTTATGCAGATGACCTCCTGTTCGTGAAAGCTAGTGTTAACCAGATTTTCCTCGTCACCAACCTGTTGTAGGAATTCTATGAGGCCTTGGGGTAGTGCACTAGCAAGTCACTCGTCTACTTGACTCCAAGTGTGAAGAGAGATGTACCCAAGGACATCCAAAAAATCTGTGGCTTCAGAAAAGTTAATGATCTGGGAAAATACCTTGGAGTTAAAATTATGGAAGGCAGAATCAATAGAGATCATTACAGAGCCATTGTTTAGAGGGTGTAAAAGAGCCTCTAATCTTGGAAATCGAAATACATCTCTACTGTCGAAGGGCTACCCATATCCAGGTTGTGGCCCTAGCAATCCCTATATATCTTATTCAAAGCTAAGCCTTCCCCAAGAGCATCTGTATTCAACTTGATCAAATCATTGGAAACTTTCTTTGGGTAGAGCAGAAAGTTCACTTGGTTAATTGGAATGATGTTTGCAGAATGAAGAAGAATGATGGTCTCGGGCTGAGAAGTGCTTCAAGCAACAACCTAGCTCTGCTTGGAAAAATTAGTTGGGAACGGCTCCATGGTTCCGACAAGCTATGGGCTCAGATTTATCAAACTAAATACCTTCACTCGGCTGATTTCTTCTCTGTCAAGTGTAATTCCAGAGCTTCACACACACGGCCCATCATCCTCAAGAGAAGGGAGCTTAACAAGAAAGGTATGAATTGGAACTTGGGTTATGGAGCTATCATCAATTTTTGGAAAGTTAGATGGGCTGGGTCAGTCCCCCTTCTTCCCAAATCCAAATCTCCCATTCCAGACTAGGAATCTGAGTTGAGAATGGGAAACTGTCTGTTCTCAGAAGTCTCTTAGAGATGGGAGCTAATTGAAGACAAGCTCACAGAAGGGGGGATTTCCATGGGAAGGGAATCCACATCAGCTGGACCACCCTCAATGAAGGCAAAGTTGTCTGGGATGGCAACTCAGGGAAGTATTCAGTCTCCTCGACCTTTTCCATCTTGCAGGGTGAGGACAGAATTTTTAAAGGGTATTAGAAGAGGATTTGAGAGCTCAAATACCCACCCAAATTAAAAAAATGTTCATTTGGCTTTAGTTGAAAGGTAAATGTCTCACCAATACTCAAAGGGAAGCTAGACATTTCTCAGACTCCACAGAATGTATCCATTGCAGGCTTCTAGAAACTATTAGTCACATCTTTCATGAATGCAAAAGGGCTGTTCGGGTCTGGAGGATGCTATCTGAAAGGCTTCTCCCCATTGCCTATCAACATGCCCGAGTGCAGGAGTGGATTGGCCGTGATCTTATCTGCAAAGGTAAGTGCACCTCCACTATTTTATTCCATCTGAACCTAGAGATATCTTCTCCCCGGATATCCAAGACGAACCTTCCACAAACAGAGTTACCTGGTCACTTGCCGATGATTTGGATTGTGTCCACTTTACCACTTAGGCACTTACACCTAGGAAGTTGCCCAAATCCACACCAATCTGGACACTCCTTCCAAAAGACTGGATCAAATCAACACGGACACTGGCATGCCAAAGGATGGGTGCTGTAGCACCGTTGGATGCAGCAGGAATGATAAAGTAAATTGGATCTCAGGATGTTCGGGTTTCCTTTGCATTTCTGAGATCCTGACTGCAAAAGCAAAGCAGTCTACCTTGTTCTCCAAGTTGCCTGGAAGATGGGTCTGGAAAAAATCATAGTTGAATCTGATTCTATCGTTGCTGTTCGTAAAATCCACGAGAATATTGGTAGGGAATACCTAAATTGGGGGCTCCTCTTGGACTACAAATAGCTCACTTTTAGGGGTGGGGAACATTCAATTATCCATACACCTAGGGAGGGGAATTTCATTTCCGAGTACTTTGCAAGACTCAGGATGCACATGGGTGTCGATCTCTATGATTGGACTTCCCCTCCAGCAGCAGTGAACTAATTGCTACTGACCTGGCGTTCCTCTTGCTACTGAGTAGTCTCTGTCCAAGGGGGATTGGCTGATTAGTCTTCATATTCTGCTTCCCTCCCTCGCCTCCCCTCCCATCTTTTCTTCTTTCTTATTTGCACTGTAATAAAAAAAAGAAAAAAAGAAAAAGAAAGATATTGCGATATTATCATATTATTGAAAAATATTAATATTGTAGGGCCCGATATTGGTACATATCAGTTGATATCTTTAGAGAAGTTCTACAAGTTTTAGAGTGTTCTAAAATTTTTAGATTTCTCTCGAATATTCTTGAGAGAATTTGCTCCTTGAGTGCCCATAAAAGTTTAATAGCTCTCACTTGCACTGTTTGTCCCAATACACAAAACTTATTAGGTTTGTTTTAAACAAACAGCCTTGAATTATTTGTGGATGGGTGGTGTTGCAGTTTTGTTGTATCAATTATATCCCTTTTGGGATGAGTCTGACAAATTTTAATCGATGTGAACCGGTTTAATGTTATTTTTGTGGTGACTGGTGTCAATTAATATGAAATCTGAATAGGGAGAGGGTCCTAATGATGCACACACTCTCTCTTGCTGTGTGGTGGATGCAAATGACTTTGCTTGTGAAATTATGACAATGGGTGTTCTCCATATGCTTGTTACAGTAATTGTTGTGTGAGATTGCTTGTTCTTTCCTAGGTCATTGTTGGGAATTTTGTTTCTCTGCTTCTTTTCAAGTTGTTCTGCTGCTGCTGTCTGCTTACACTTTGTCCATTGGTTCCTGGTTTCTATGTACTATTGTTGTTGACAAAGATGATGTGATGCTTAAATTTTGACTCTCTGTAAGTTTCCATAGATATATATATGGCATGGAAAGGGATTTTTGCCAAATGCATCCACGTGAAAAGGGATACCCAGCGCCTTTAACTGAATCGTTCTCCCTTTCCAAAGACGATGTGGGACATTGCCCTACAGGGCACGGCCCTGTCTTTGATTCCATCAGTGACCATTGTGGATACTGTCTGCTTTGGGCCTGGAAGTCCTCACGGTTTTTTTCAAAACGCATCCACCAGGGAAAGGGATACCCAACGCCTTTAAGCGAATCGTTCCCCCTTTCCAAAGCTGATGTGGGACATTGCCATACATGGCACGGCCCTGTCTCTGATACAATCAGGAACCATCATGGATATTGTCCGCTTTGGGCCTGGAAGCCCCCACAGTTTTCCTTCAAACGCATCCACGAGGAAAAGGACAGTCAGCGCCTTTAAGCGAATCGTTTTTCCTTTCCAAAGCCGATGTGGGACATTGCCCTACATGGCACGGCCTAGTCTCTGATTCCATCGGGGACCATTGTGGATACTGTCCGCTTTGGGCCTTGAAGCCCTCACGGTTTTTCGTCAAAATGCATTCACAAGGTAAAGGGATAACCAGCGCCATTAAACGAATCGTTCCCCTTTTTAACGCTGATGTGGGACATTGCCCTAAATGGGACGGCCCTGTCTCTAATACTATCAGGGACCATAACGGATACTGTCCACTTTGGGCCTGGAAGACCTCACGATTTTTCTCAAAACGCGTCCACCAGGGAAAGGGATACCCAGTGCCTTTAAGCGAATCGTTCCCTCTTCCCAAAGCCGATGTGGGACATTGCCCTACATGGTACGACCCTGTCTCCGATACCATCAGTGACCATTGTGGATACTGTCTGCTTTGGGCTTGGAAGACCTTATGGTTTTCCTCAAAACATGTCCACCAAGGAAAGGGATACCCAACGCCTTTTAGCGAATTGTTTTCCAGTTCTAAAGCCGATGTGGGACATTGACCTACATGGCACAGCCTTGTCTCTGATACCATCAGGCACAACCACGGATACAACCAACTTTGGGCCTCGAAGCCCTCACGGTTTTTCTCAAAAAGCGTCCACCAAGGAAAGAGATACCCAGCGCCTTTAAGCCAATCGTTCACCCATTTTAAAGCAGATGTGGGACATTACCTAAATGACACGGCCCTGTCTCTGATACCATCAGGAACCATCATGGATACTGTTCGCTTTGGGCCTGGAGGCCCCCAAAGTTTTCCTCCAAATTTGTCCACGAGGAAAGGGATACTTAGCGCCTTTAAGCAAATCGTTCCCCCTTTCCAAAGCCGATGTGGGACATTTTCCTACATGGCACGGCCCTGTCTCTGATTCCATCAGGGACCATTGTGGATACTGTCCACTTAGGGCCTGGAAGCCCTCACGGTTTTCTTCAAAACGCATCCACCAAGGAAAGGGATACCCAACGCCTTTAAGCGAATCGTTGTGATGACAAAGATGTTGTTCTGATTAATATATATTTATTTGTATATATATGTATATATATATATATGTATTTGTGTATGATATGGTTGTTCCATTTTAATAGAGGCGAGTTTTTGCTTTGTTATATTTCATATGGACATTTCTGAGTATTTTTTTCAAAATTGATGCTTCCATATTTGTTGCTTGGGAAGCACGAAGTGTTTGGGCATTGGGGCTTGGGAGTCCAGTGAGAGTGTTTGTGTTTCTTTTATCACAATTGATTAAAATACCTGAGGCTTATCTTTAAGAGTCTACTCTGTAAGAGTTATTTTTGTGTGAGGAGTTTATGGGCATGCGCAATCAGATTTTCCTTTCCTTCATTATTGATGAAATAGTCTCAGCTTGCAGAAAACAAATCTGGTTTTGATAGTGTGGATATTTTGATAATGATTTTTTGTAATTTTACTCTCTTTCATTCTTTGTAAGTGATATTGGTTTATTATTGTTGCGTTCGAGTCTGATGGCCGTACGCTGATGACGTGTAGTGACGTCTGGTGGACGGACTCAGATGCAACACAAAGAGTGAATGAGCTGATTGCGGGTGAACGAGCGCTAGGTCCGAGAGAGCACTAAGGGCGGAAGAACGCTTGGAACGTGGGGATAAGGGAAAAAGAGTTGTACACAGCAATTTTTACGTGGAAAACCCTCCTTTGAAACAGGGGGAAAAACCACGAGGCTCCGGACCTAGCAAAGATTCTCACTATCAGATGTAGTTGAGTACAAAATGTGAATACGAGGAAATGAAATGTCTTTTTCTCTTTCAGCCTTTTTCTTAATCACCATAACTTCTCCCAGAAATCCATCCCCCCTCCTGGGCGTTGAACTGGGTATTTATAAGGGAAAAAATAGCCGTTGGCCACTGACACCTACAGGGAGGCTGGCCACCTGCTCCCCTGACACATCCATGCTGTGTCAGGCACGCTGGCG
>JAOVVI020011019.1:0-12823 GCA_028571085.2 Nepenthes alata
GATGATGTTGGATGTATATTTAGTTTTCACTGTATATGATCGATATTATGGTTCCACAAGTTTTCTTTTGTGGTTATTTTAGGTTTTCTAGTTGGTATGTTTTCTGGACCAATGTCATACCATAATTATGACGTCAGGGCCACCTGTGGTACTATGGTGGCTTTGGGATCCTGTGTATTTTGTGCAGTGTGTATTTGTGATTGTTGTACAGGGTTTGTACGGGATTTGTATTTGGAAAACGTCCGTTTTACAATCAGAACTTTACTAATTTTTTTAGTAGAATTACGGCTCGTCATAGTTGGTATCAAAAAAAATGGATGCCTTTGGATTGATTTGGGTCTTGTACGAAAGTTTAGGATAGTGTAGGCTAAGACTAAATAGGTGAATGTAGACATAGAGTATCCAAACAATGATAGATAGTTCCAATTACCCTAGCGTGCGTAGCTTAGCTTGGAACTAGGTTAGGACGGTAGTTTTGTTTAAATGCGTAGTTGATAATGTTGTAATTAGAGTCCGATCTTTTGATTAACGCGTGACTATTCTTATTTCAGTGTTGTCTTCTAAAGCCAACATGCTGCCTAGACGTAGAGGCTCGCGAGATGGTGGTCGGTGTCAAGATTGAGAGGCCGAATACCTAAATCTATTGGGTCATATGGTGAACATCATTGAGAATATGGAGCAGTGAAATCTCACCCCTGTTCTTGCTCCGGCTCCCGCTCAGGCCCCTACTAATCCAAACCTTCCGCGTATGATCGCTTTGTCCAGGAGTGAGTTCCATCATTTTTGGGAGAGCTCAACCCTATTAAAGAAGACACGTGGTTCGAGAGACTGAAGAAAGTATTTACCGTGATCCAATGTCCTGAGGAGGATCAGATTTTATTTGCGTCCTACCGGCTAGAGGATGAGGTCCATCATTGGTGGCAGATGAAGAAAGATCCCTAGGGGTACCGGAGGACGAGATCACTTAGCAAATATTTTGAGGAGGCATCGATGGAGAAGTATTTTTCTTCCAACCTTTGTGTCCAAAAGGAAGAGGAGTTCATCCGGTTGAGGCAAGGTAGTCAGACTGTGGCCGAATATGACGCCAAGTTCACTGAGTTGTCACGGTTTGCCTCTTATCTGGTTGAGGATGAGGAGAGGAAGACGAGAAAGTTTCTTTTGGATTTGCGGGATGATATTCACAAGCAGTTGGTGACCCTCAAGTTGACGACCTACGCCGATGTTTTGGATCGTGCCCTGATCCACGAGCAAGAGCTCAAAACGGAGAAGTTCTTTAAGAAACGGTCGCTGGGCAAGAGTGGGATTAGTGCTAATTCTATGGCAAGTTCAGGGAGGCCGTTCAATAAGTCTAAGCAGCCGATTTTGATAAGAGGGGTAGTCAGACCTCGACATTGTCTCAAGCTTCAGTGGGCCCGTGTCAATATTACGGGAAGATGCATGGAATTAGGCCTTGTTTCAAGTTGACAAGCGCTTGTTTCAATTGTGGTCAAGTGGAGCATAGAGCCAAAGAATGCCCTTAGTCGCTGAAGGTCCGTGCCCCATAGCATGTGGCACAAGGAAAAGCTTTTGCGGTATCTGCAAGTGAAGCTAAGGGATAGGACAACGTGGTAGAAGGTATTCTTCTTATCTGTGGCGTTTCTTGTTCAGTGCTAATTGATTCTGGGTCCATGCATTCTTTTGTCTCCCCCCGATTTACCTGTTGTATTGCATCCTCGCCTATGACTCTTGATTTCTCTTTGGTTGTATCCACACTCACGAGATCTTCCGTTATTACTGATATTTTCTACCCTGGGTGCATAGTTAAGGTGAATGGAATGCCTTTGGCTGTTGATTTGATTCTCCTTGATATGCATAGTTTTGATATCATTATGGGTATGGATTGGTTGTCCAGAAATCATGCAACTATTGACTGTTTTCATAAGAAAGTTGACTTTGTAATTTCAGGATATAAACCCTTTCACATCCATCGAATTCAACGGGTAGAGTTATCTAGCTTCATTTCGGCCTTGCAAGCCCATCACCTGTTGCAAAGTGGAGGTGAAGCCTTTTTGGCTTATGCTAGTGTGGAGGAGGGCCATGAGTTGTTGGCTAGGAAAATTTCGGTTATACGTGAGTTTGAGGATGTGTTTCCTAGTAAGTTGTCTACTTTGCCATCTCACTGGGAGATTGAGTTTGGAATTGATCTTGTACTGGGGTTGGCACCTATTTTGAGGACCCCGTATCGTATGGCTCCTGCTGAGTTAAAGGAATTGAAGCAGCAACTACAGGACCTTCTGGAATTGGGTTTTATTAGACCTAATATTTCTCCATGGGATGCTCTAGTCCTATTTGTAAAAAAGAAGGATGTGACTTTAAGGCTGTGCATAGATTATCGCGAGCTGAATAAGATCACGATCAAGAATATGTATCCATTGCCTCTGATTGATGATCTCTTCAATCAGTTGCAGGGGACCCGTGTGTTCTCTAAGATCAATCTTCAGTTGGGATATCATTAGCTTTGCATCAAGTAGACAGATGTGATGAAGATGGCTTTATGAACGAGGTATGGTCACTACGAGTTGTGCCAAGAGTTGTGGCTTTAAGAAACCATGAAATTAGGACCAGGAAATTGTATTACGGAGGTAATACCCCTTGGCCTCCCATTAGCATTGCAGTAGAGACTTGAGGATTACGCCGATCACGTATTGTAACGAGTAATACTATTGGCAAGCCTTAGGATGTTACTGCGGAAGGATAAGGACAGCCTTTAGACCGCAGGAGATTGGGGTAGCATTTTATTGGCTTTGTATAACCGGGTGATAGGTATACCGCTATGCCACATGGTGCATCGGCCCATCTACGGGCATGATATGTAGATGTCTCCCTCTCTGGGTCGATAATAAGAGCTCATGACCTTAGATCATGTGGGGTATCATGATCCTTTCTCGTTCTCCCGTATATTTAGTTAGTAAGGTTTACTGACTCTAGTCCATAAATATTATTATAAATCATGAAAAATGCATAGAATTATATTTCATATTTTCAAATCTCTTATCATATTGCTTCCGTCCCGTTTCATGTCTCATTTGAATATGCATATTGTTGATTATTTGTTATGATACACTTGTTGAGCTGTTAGCTCACCATTATTTCTTCTTTCCTTCCAGATGAGCATGCACTTATACCAGACAAGTTCGAGTACGCCGTAGGCGTAGGATAGGATACTGATATCGATTGAAGGGCTTTTTGGGACTTAGTTGTACAATTTTTATGGATGAAGAATTTGTATAAATTATTTTGATACATATGGATATTTATGTATGTGATGATGATGTTAGATGTATATTTAGTTTTCACTGTATATGATGGATATTATGCTTCCGCAGGTTTCCTTTTGTGATTATGTTGGGTTTCCAAGTTGGCACCTTTTCTAGACTGACGTCGTATCAAAGTTATGACATCGGGGCTACCTGTGATATTATGGTCGCTTTAGAGATCATGTGTATTTTGTGTAGTATATATTTGTGGTTGTTATACTGGGTTTGTACAGGATGTGTATTCGACGGACGTTCGTTTTATAGACGGAACTCTTCCGAATTTTTGGTAGAATTACGGTCCGTCACAGATCTTTAAGAAAGGCATCTTGAGAAGTTTTAGAGGGCTCGATAGGCCTCATTAGATTTCAATATGGAAGAATCTGAAAGAATTTTTTGAACAATAGTAGCAAAAATGACACTCGCCTATAATTTTATACTCAAATGTTATAAGGCTAATGATATATAGTCCTTTTGTCCCAACCACTTTCTTTCTTTTATTGTGAATTGTTGGTTTTGGGGTTAAAGGATATAGATAAATGTTCTTACTATTATAAACAAAAGAATATAAATTGGGGCGACATTGGATTGTTACATCCAAATTGTATAACCTAGGTCGGCCTAGAATGAAATTACCAACATCTATTCGAATGACATTACATTAGTGTACTCTTTGTATTCTAAAAATTAAACAGGGATAGGATGGTGTTCATTAATTGTTATGAGAGATGTGTCAATTTATGAGACACTGTATAGATAGGATGTGGTATAACTTTTATCCCAAGATAAAAAAAAATATTAGTCGAGATAGTATTGATACAACTACCATTGTCTATTATGATTTTACAAGTTTTCACATTGATATTGATTTAAGTGTAATAGATAGTATTATTATGCTAGTCATTAATATTTTTGGATTGGAATAAGATACATCACACAAAACCTATGAATGTCATGTTATGTAAAAAATTATGATAGTATATGTTAAAGGAAATTGTCCTAATGCAACTCAAGAAATTGTTATCATAATTTTCGTCCAAGTCATCAACTCTTCTAACTTAGGTTTATAAACTTGTATTTCGAATGGTTCTTTGTTCATTTGGTCTAATCCTTTGATAAATAAAGTTTTATTACGACAATTAGAAAAAAATATGTCCAAATTTTTTTATAGTTAAATCATCATACTTGAGAATTTCTTCTTAGGGTTTGAATGCCCTTTCCTTTATTTTCTATCATATGGGGAATTATAGATGGAGGAGGCTTTATGATAGATCTAGTGCTCATGGTTGAGACATTCCATGTTAAGGATGACTATCACAATAAAATAACGTGTCCTCGTAATTGACTTATTGTGAAGAAATGGATCCTATTTCATTAAGGACCTCCATCAAACACATACAAAACTAATGCCTATAAGTTTAAAATATTAAATTTTTATGAGAATTTGGACAGAGTTTCCTCTAAAAATGGACTAAAATTCATACAAATAACCTATACAATCCTACATAAATCATATACATAAATCTTTCTTCAAAATTTAATCCACAATACCAACATCACATGTCCACAGGATCAACAAATGCCATATTAATTATGAATCCAATATAGCACTCCCAACAACCGTATTTGATCTAAGAAAGATGCCATCTAGGATCATAACAATCTAAACATTAAAATAATGCAAAAGCAATTAAATCCATTTTTCATCATGCGGAAATAAGAACAAAACATTCATCATGATATAGCATCATTCCATATTATTGTAATATACACCGTTCATTTCAAGATACTAGCTATATGCATCCAAAATTCTTTAAATCACCAAAATCTTCTAAGGGCTTCAAAACTCACAAGCTTCCCTTCTTCTAACTAGTTCTGACTTTGATTCTTATCAGGCTTTTGCTTATCTGGAGGAAAAAATAGAAAGCAAGGAGGGAGCTAACAATTCAACAAATGTACCCAAAATAGCAAAAGTATACCATTTTACATAAAACATATACATACAAATAGACAAGAAACTTAAAAGGAATGTGAAAAATCATACATTTATGTAAGTGAAGGAAAATCATGAATATGATGCAGAACATAAGAAAATCATGATCACAAATCTTTAGTTCTTGGATAAGAGTTCATAAAATTAAGTTTTTCATTTAAAACTACTATCCTCCATACTTTACATCCTGAGGCATGTTGGTTCTTTTCATTTTGTCTTTTATTTTAATCTTCATTATCCTTCATATTTTACATTTCAAGGACAGGATGCACATTTTTAGCTTAATTGTTATCCTCCATACTTTACATCCTGATGACAGGATACTTGTGCTTTGTCTTAATCATTATTCTCCATACTTTACATCCCGATGGTAGGATGATTTCTTATTCAGTTTAACTATTTTTCTCCATACTTTACATCCTGGTGACAGGATGGTTTTTTTACTATAATTATTATTGACCTCCATACTTTATATCTCGAGGATAGGATGATTGTTCTTTTGACCTAATTTCTATTATTTAGCACCCCGATTAAGAGACGAACCACACGTTACCCAAAGGACGAGGTCATTTTGATGTTATGCCGAAAGACTTTATCTGACTATATAACAAATCCTAGGTCCGATCTTCCTACTGATTTACTTAACTAAAGGTATTATTGTCCTTATTTCCCTAATCGTAACTCATCATGCCTCGAAGACCATTCCAGTTCATACAATTAAGCCTTCGGTCAACTTTAAAGCTTCTCAATAACTCAACGGTACATTTTCAGATAAAATCTTTAAGTACAAATCATCAAATAACTCTCATCAAATCTCCAATTAATACTTCAATCTCAAGATTTAAGATTTTCAATTACCAAATCCCCTAAGTTTTGTCCTAGGGTTCCATACGTTGCTTCTGGACATAAATCAGACACAAAACATATACCAAACGGTGAAATCGAAGTAATAAACCTTGATAATCATATACAAATGCAAAATCTATCCATATTTACTACCAATATATCGCTATTTTTGAGCTAGGATTTAAAGCAAACTATCCGAACACAAATTGAACACAAAACATGAGTCATTCCATGAAATCGATGCCACAATTCGTGATACATATACATAAATATAAAATCTAGTCAAAAAGTCATGAGATTCATGCATTATTCATGTCAAATCTGAAGGAGCAAGAGATTTAAAGCATAAATAACAAAATAGAGTTATTTAAAAATGAAAAAAATGGAAAACAACGACTGAGGTACATTTGTCTTAACCCGATCTACTGTTATTTTTACTTGGATCGGATCGAAAGTGGCAAAAATCTCCCTTTTCTTCTCTTTCTCCCTCTCCTTCGTTGCTTTCCTTCGTGTTTAATGTTTCCTCTCTCCACTTCCCCTTTTAAAACAAAATGAAGGCAGGTGGGTGGCTAAAAATTGGGTTCACACTCGTGCGCCTAGCGAGCGCACTTCGAGCACACCTATTCTGAAATTGGCGCCGTCCATCTCGCTCGAGCGATTGGCGTGCGCAGAAGCTACTAGAATTGGCACCCTCCTTTGCGCTTGAGTGAGCAGCATGCACACCCCTTTCCAGATCAATCTGTTTTTGGCGCTCGCTATTGGGTTTGAGCCAACAGCAAGCCCAGCTCTGCTACTTGCTGCACTAAGGCCAATTTTTCACTTTTCTAAATTTTACTTATCCCAAACTTAATTATACCAAGTTAATTACTAGAATTATTATGTTTTGAAAACTCAAACCTCACACTAAGTGTCAGATCAAATTATACCATCGTTCAAAGTAGTAATACCTATTTAAACAAGCTCTCTATTAAGATTCTCCTCTATATCTTGCCAATAATTGTCTCAATGTCATAGTTTTATCTTTAATTATGTATACCTCATTCTAAACTCATCAAAATAAGTCACATAATTAGTCACAAACTAATTATCCTACCAAAAGGTATTCCACTAGATTGACAAATTGTTACTGTATGAGCAGGGTATATATTGTTTTTGAAGGCTTCATTTTATTTTGGACCAACTTTTGACAGGAGTTGTATAAAGCATAACAAGAAGATTTTTAATAATTTTTCAAAATAATTGAGCACTCTCAATCAATTTAAAACTAACAAGCTCAATTCTCCTATTTTTAGACATACCGTACCACGCAAAAATGATTCATATCCTGAATCCATTTAGCAAAACCTTGATAACTTAAGCAACTATAATAATAGGGGTGTCTAACTTGATATTTTTCAAGGGTTGTTCGTCTTGACCTTGGTTTCAATAATGATGTTAAGGCATGTAGTCACATCTATAGGGTATTTGATTATCTTACCTATATCAATTGTTACTATTACAAGATACAGAAGAATTGTCAGTATATGATGACTAAGTTTTATTTTCTAAAGTGGTAATTCGGTTGGTTAAATTCAAATTTATCTAATGGGTAGTGGCCAAATCAGCGTGAATGACAATGTGATCTTATAATTATTTTTAATTGGTGGCTAATTGGGCTAATTATTGACTAAATATTTTAAACAGATTAGGATTAATGATTAAGATAAATGTGTTATGGGAAATAATATAGCCAATATGCAAGTGCATACAATACTAAAACGACTAATGTGGTTGAGATCAATGAACTGTTAGAAAAATTAAATGAGTATTAAATACAAGAAAAATATAAGATTAATTTTTTTTGGACGGAGAGACGGCTGGAAATTAGTATGATTCAAATAATACATATCGATATTATTAATCTATTAAAATATAAAAAAAATACTAATATAATATTACTAAATGTCGATAGTAAAGTTCATTATCGGAGGTAAAGTGGGTAAAGAAAAAAAAGGATAACAAATAAATATGGTAAAGTAATGTAATTATGGAAAGAGATAAAGGTTTTTTTTTCCCTTGTGAATCAAGAATAAAATAGCATATTTAGATAAAATTAAATATTATTAGAAAAAAAAAAAGTGTTTCCAAAATAAAATAGAAATAATACATAAAATAATTTGAACTAAATGCATGTTAATCAAAGGCATGCTGATTAGCTGCAAGAGGAGGATCACAGTTTCTTCAACATCGATTCAACTCATTGATTACTGAATAATAAAGTTAGAGTTATTACATAAAATTATCCTATTATCATATTAATTTAAAAATTGGATATAATTTTCTAACCAATAATTATTTAAAAAAATTAAATTAAAATATATTATTTTTAAAATATTAGGGATCTACTAAATTTATAAAATTTTAAGAACCTTCAAAATATCATAGAATATGAAAATAAAATAATAATCAAAATAAAATAAAATTTCTTTAATAAAATTTCACACATGCTTTCACAGATTTCAAAACAAAAATCAATTTGACAAGGACGGCTGTAGTAGACCGGCCTAATGGGGCAACTAGCCCAGAATTCGTAGTAGCCCATTTATCCTTGGGACGGTCAATGCATCCGTTGACCAAAAGAATATCCCAAGTAGGCCAAACATAACCCAAAATAAGTAGGGCCTAGATCAAAGCCAGCCCGCACGCTCCTTCTCAAGCTCAATGGTCATTTCTGCTAATTCTCTGTAACTCCACGGATGGCAGTCTATCCTATAACAGAATCCTCCAGAATCATAGCACATTCCTGAAGGAAAAAGCTCTCGAATTAGGGCATGACCCTCAGAAGCTAACTCAACGGCCACTACACGCGGAAGGAAAGGGACCCTCCTTTCTGACCGTTGCAACCGAAAATGGCTCCTGCATCCACACAGGGAAAGCAACAATCCTCTCAGAAGATAGGCATCCCATCACGTCACCTAAGGAAAACGGTGAAGGCCCGCGGCTATAAAAGGATATAGAGACTCACTCCATAGACACGCGAAAACATACAAGAAACACTCTCTAGCATACTAAAAACTGCTCATTCTCATACTCAAGTGAACAAAAGCCCTTCAATCTCTCAAGCATCACAACGCTCTTTCTCTCTCTCTGCTACTAGCTCCCAACGAGCCTAGTACTGAGAGGAACTATTTCTTACAAGCATCCACAACCAAAGCCACTCTCTCCATGAGTGTGCCTCCCACCATCATTTTCAAACACACTCCCAGCCTCCATCTTTGCATTCATTGCATTTAACCTTCTCAACCTCAAAAGGCTATTTATTGACTTCAGCGTCAGAGTGTTTTCAATGAGACCAAATCCCATCGTTGCCTAACCTTTTGTTTGAAATTGTGTGTAGGATCTTAAGCTCAACGGATGGAGATAGGAATCTAACAGACTAGCTTAACTAGAATCCGTTCAAAATTTGAATCTAGGATGCATCATTGGCACCATCTATGGGAACGCAGACTAAAAGCCAACCAACCACCTTTCCCAAAACAACATTGTCTAGTAAAATGGTGAATATTAGGGTTCAAACTAGCATTCCTACTAGAGAGGCTGCCTCCCCTGACCATGACCACTCAACTAGTAGTCAGGCCGGAGAGCAGCCTGCCCTAATCTTTCTGGCCATGGTGGAGCAGATGAATAAAATGTCTCAGATGCTCCCAATACTCTACACGCACCAGGACAAGAAGAAGTTGGGGGCTCAGTCCTCCTCAACCACCATTCAGACCTCTAGGCGGGGAGTCAAGAGGAAGAAAAGGCCGACCAGAAAGACCTCAAAATCAGTTTACTCTCACATCCTAGCGGCCTCCAACACCCAGAGCCATTCAAGACTTGAGGGGTACTTGGGCCATGGTATTCCAGATGAGAGTCCCGAAAGAAAAAATTCCCGATATTTTAAGGATGAACAGAGGCCTCCCACGTAGGAGGGAGCCTCTCAGGTCAGCAATCCACTAGCGGTAATAGCCAATCGACAATGCACGACACCGTAGAGAGAACGAAGTTGAGGACTTACCTCAACTCCAAAAGATTTAAAAATTTCTCCCGAGTGGAGGAAAAGGTCGAGAAAATCTGAAACCGTGTGTTCAAGGATGACGATGAGCACGTAGCCGATCTAATGAGATCTTCCTTCACCATGGAGATTTGAACTCGACCAATGCCAGCCAAGTTCAAGATGTCGGCCCTGGATCCCTACGTTGGGAACACTAATCTGATTGATCATTTGAATTACTTTTGCACCCTTCTAAGCTTCCAGGACCTGAAGAAGTCATCAATGTGTTGATATTTTTCCCTCACCTTGAAGGGGACACCGGGATTTGGTTCTATCGACTTCCTTTGAACTCGATCTGAAGCTTTTGGGAACTCACTGATCTTTTCCTAGCCTAGTACACTTCCAGCCGTCAGGAAGAGAAGCAACAGAGGCACCTTACCCACATCAAGTAGAAGCAGGGCGAGAACCCGAGGAAGTTTCTAGAGCGATTCGCAGTAGAGGCTTAGAGAATCCACAAGCTCACCAAAGAGATGAAGCTCAGTAGCTTTATCTTTGCGCTAGGGTAGGGCGACTTCTTCAAGTACCTAACCCACAAAATATTGCAAACCTTCCAGCAAGCAGAAGCCATCACTCGAACCTATGTGGCCGCCCAAGAGACTAATGAGGCAAAGCGTTTAGAGAGGACCGACCAGCCTCACTCTTTCCTGGCAGAGAGAAAGAGGAAGAATGATGGCAGCGACAACCCCCGCAGGAAGCAACTCAGGATCGGGCCGCCCGTCCAGAAGGAGTACAATCCCGTCAACCTGACTCTGTTGAACGACACACGGACAAACGTCCTCATGCAGATCCGTGGGGAGAAGTTCGTCAAGTGGCCAAAGCCACTGAAGAACACGGAGGGATGAGACCCAGTGAAGTAGTGTGATTTCTATTAATCTCTGGGACACACCATGGAATAATGAAAGACAATTCAGCAGGAGATTGATGAGCTAATTTGAAGGGGCCATCTCACCAAGATCCTAAGGAACCCTAGGTGGTGTTCTGGCATCTCAGGTGGAGAAGGGTCCGATCAGCCCCATTCATGAAATCAGGTTGTGGCCGGTGTGGTTAACATAGTGACACCACCAAACCTCCCAAGGCTCACTAGACAGATCACTAGGAGAGGCAAGTTAGGCCCAAGAAGGAAAGGGTGGAGGAAAATGTCATTAGTTTTAGTAATAACGACATGGCACATGTAATTTTTCCACCTAATGATCTCCTAGTTGTATCTGCACTCGTTTCAGATAATACTGTTAACTACCAATTGAAATGAGTTTTTATCGATAATGAAAGTTTAAGGAATTTGCTTTACCTCGATGCATTATTTAAGTTAGGGCTAAAAAAAATCAACTCAAACTTGCTGAAGAATCGCTATATGACCTAGATAAAAAACTAGTAGCCATTCAAAGGACAATACAGTTAAAAGTCACCTTGGACACGTACCCCAGAATGGCGAGTCGCACGCTCACCTTCCTAGTTGTTGACCTGCCCTCCATATACAACGGCATCCTAGGTCGGCCGTACCTAGCGACATTCGGAGCCATCACTTCAATACTGCACGTGAAAAAAAACATTCTAACAGCATGCGGTATTGGTGAAGTGTTACGTGACCAAGTAACTGGACGGACGTGCTACATGTCACAAATAGCACCAAGTGGCTTCGAGAGACAAGTAGAAGAATTAGACCATCGAGATGAGGCTACACTACTAATGGCACAGTCTGGCGAGGCCATCAACCTCGTACCACTAAACTCGTAGGACCCAAAAAAGTGTGTACAGATAGGGAGCTCATTCGCCGGATCCCTACGTGATGAATTGATAGCTTTTTAAGGTGAAATGCAGATTTTTTCGCGTGAACCCCCACCAACATGCATGGGGGTCCGGCCGAAGTATTGGTCCACAAGTTAGGTCTTGATCCTAACCGTAAATCCATCAGGCAAAAGCGAAGAAACCACTCCATGGAAATGCACATAGCCATACGGGAAGAGGTGAAGAAGCTACTGAATATCGGGTTCATCAGGGAAGTCCAGTATCCAAATTGGCTCTCCAACGTTGTCTAGTCAAGAAAATCAATGGGAAATGATGAGTGTGCACTGAATTTACAACGTCGACAAAGCTTGCCTGAAGGATAGCTTCCCTTTGCCCAAAATCGACTTGTTAGTGGACTCCACTTCTGGCCATAAGCCGCTGAGTGTTATGGACACATACAAGAGTTACAACCAGATCAAGATAAGCCAAGAGGATGAGGAGCACACCTCGTTCATAACTGATCAAGACACTTATTGCTACGAGGTCATACCTTTCAATGTGAAGAACGTGGGCGCAACTTACCAAAGGCTCGTAAATAAAATATTCGAGTAGCAGATCGGCCACAATATGGAGGTGTATGTAGATGACATGTCGTCAAAAGCAAGACCACTAGTGACCATATTCATGACTTATCTGAAGCACTCGGGGTACTCCGAGCAAACCAGATGAAGTTGAACCTGTCAAAGTATGTCTTTGGAGTGTCATCTGGTAAATTCTAGGGATTCATTGTCTCTTAGCGAGGGATCGAGGCAGACCCTAAGAAGATCAAGGTCGTCATGGACATGACTCTGGCACGAAGTGTTAAGGACGTTCAGGGGCTAATCGGAAGACTGA
>JAOVVI020011022.1:0-12822 GCA_028571085.2 Nepenthes alata
TTTTTCCGCCGACGTGAGATCCGTAAATTCCAAGGTGCATTTCGCTCAAGATGTAGTCCGCCTCTTTAGGGGTTAGGCAACGGAGGTACGGAGTCGAGTAGCTACAACGATACAGTCGCCCGTCGACTATAGTGTACCAGCCGGCCGTTCTCTTTATCCGCCCGGCCTCTTCTGGCAATGTTTCGTCCGCTAGATATCTCAGGTAGGGTGTCGTCCAATTTTTCATCCTAGAGATCTGCATTGCCTCCTGTCCCTCTATATTGGGAGCGTTCAGGACCTCCCTCATGTTCTTCGAGTACTATTACAAATGTTCGGCTACCATTGCTCTTGCCAGCTGATCGGCCTTCCAATTTTTAGTTCTGGGAACATGGACCAAGGTTAGATTGTTGAAGTTGCGGGTGGCCTCCCTTACCCTGGTCAAGTATTTGGCCATGTGTGGATTGTTTGCCTCGAAGTTCCCATTAACCTGGTTGACGATTAGTTCGGAATCGTTGTAAACAGCCAGTCGCTTGGCTGACCACTCTTTTGCTAATCTTAACCCGGCTAGTAGGGCTTCATATTTGGCAACATTGTTGATGGCCGGGAAGTCAAGTCTAAGGGAGTATTTCACCTTAAACTCGTCAGGGGTCATGAGGACCACCCGCGCTCCACTGCCTGTGTCTATGAATGATCTGTCTACGTGGAGTACCCATTATGGAGCCTCCATTCGCTGTTCTACGTTCTCTGAGGGCTGCTCTTCGAGAACCGGGGTCATGGTCTCGATAATGAAGTCGACCAGAGCCTGTGCCTTTATGGCTGGCATGGGTCGGAACTCAATATCGAACTCACCCAATTCGATAGCCTACTTTACCAACCGTTCAGAACTATCAGATTTCTGGAGTATACTCTTTAGAGGCTGGTCGGTGAGAACTATGATGCGGTGTGCCTAAAAGTAGGGCCTTAGTTTTCGCGCAAAGAATATGAGAGCTAAGGCCAACTTTTCTGTGCACGGGTAGCGCGTCTTTGGGCTGGTTAGTGTTTTGCTCACATAGTAGATCGGCCATTGGGTGTTAGAGTCCTAGCGTACGAGGACGGAATTGAGGGACACCTATAGCTCCTCTCCGACCTTGGGCGATGTTAGTAACGGCGGGCTAGCCAGGTATTGCTTCAACTTATTGAAGGCCGCCTCGCAATCTGCCGACCATTGTAATCTGTTTGATTTTGTTCCCCTTAAAGCCTTAAAGATTGGCTGATACTTGTTACCAGACTTCGCTAGGAAGCGAGACAAGGCTACCAATCGTCCAGTCAGTCGCTGGACATCCTTGATGCTTCGTGGGGGAGCCATGTCGGCGAGGGCCTTGATTTTTGCTGGGTTTGCCTCGATCCCTCGTTGAGAGATGATGAAACCTAGGAATTTTCCCGAGGCTACCCCGAAGATACACTTAGCCGGATTTAGCTTCATTTGATGCTCACAGAGCACCTCAAACGACTCTGCCAGATTACGGATATAGTCGCCCGTGATTCTGCTCTTGACGAGCATATCGTCAACATAGACTTCCATATTATGGCCGATCTGTTTCTCAAAATTTTGTTTACCAGCCGCTGGTAAGTAGCTCATGCGTTCTTCAGTCCAAAGGGTATCACCTTATAGCAGTAAGTACCCTGGTCTGTCATGAATGAGGTATATTTTTCGTCCTCCAGAGTCATCCGGATCTGGTTATAGCCCGAATAGGCATCCATGAAGCTCAACAGCTCATGTCTGAACGTCAATGCTTCCAGCATGTCAATCCCGGGTCAAGGAAAACTGTCCTTTGGGCAGGCTTGGTTAATAATGAAAAAATCAACTCACATTCTCCACTTCCCGTGCTCTTCATTACCATGACTTCATTGGAGAGCCAATCGGCGTATTGGACCTCTCTGATGAATCCAGCATCTAGCAGTTTCCTTACTTCCTTCCGGATGGCGACCAACTTTTCTACTGAGTGATTTCTCCACTTCTGCCTGACGGAGTTTCGATTCGGGTTGAGGCCTACCTTGTGGACAATTACCCGGTCGAAAATCCCAGGCATGTTAGCGGGAGTCCATACGAAGATGTCAGCGTTCCGTCTCAGGAATGTAATCAGTTATTCGCGTAGCGCACCGGTGAGTGAGCTGTCGATCCGTATGCACTTTTTTGGATCTTCCAGATTTAGTGGGACTAGGTCGGTCGCCTCATCGAACTGCGCCTGCTACAGGGTTATTTCGTCTCGATGGTCAAGTTTTCCTACCGCTCTTGTGCTGTCGTTAGGAGCGATTTGGGACATGTAGCATGTCCATCCAGTGACTTGGTCACCCAGCACTTCGCCCACACCGTACATCGTTGGAAATTTCATTTTGAGGTGTGGTATTGAAGTGATTGCCCCGAACGCTGTTAGGCAAGGCCGGTCTAATATTGCGTTGTATACAGAGGAAAGGTCGACTACCAAGAAGGTAAGTGTACGACTTGCCATTTTCGGGTACGTTCCTAGGGTGACTTCTAGTCGGATCGTCCCTTGAACGGGCACCAGCTCATTGTCAAGGCCGTACAATGGGCATTCTGCAGGTTTTAATTGACTCTTTTTTAAACCAAGTTTAAAAAATGCATCGAGATAAAGAAAATCGTGAGAACTTTCATTGTCAATAAATACTCATTTTATCTGGTAGTCAACGCTACAGTCTAAAATGAGTGTAGATACAACAAGGGGGTCTACATGGGGGAAAACTAGATGTGCCAGGTCACTGTCACTAAACCTGATGACGGTGTCAGTAGTTTGCGGCTTCTTCCTCCCTGTGTGCTGGTCCTTATTGTCTGCCGGGTTCTTGATCGGCCGGGTGGTGATCATGTTGACCACTCTTGCCGCAACCTAATTTCGTGGTGGGGAAGACCCCGATCCTTCTCCGCCCGTAGTGCCAGAGCTCTGACCAGGGCCTTTAACTAACCTGGTGAGATGGCCCCTTCTGAGAAGTTCCTCAATCTCCCACTGAAGGGTCTTGTAGTCCTCTGTGTAGTGCCCAGGAGATCGATGGAAATCGTAGTACTTGGCAGAATGTCCTCCCTCCGGCTTCTTAAGTGGTTTTGGCCACATAAGGAACTTCTCCGCACGGATTTGTATGAGGACGTTTGAGTGCGTGTCAGTCAAGGGTGTTAGGCTGATAGGCCCGTAATCCTTGCGCTATGGCAGCCCGATCCGGTGGTGCTTTCGGTGGGAGTGATCACCACCGTTGTATTTTCTCTTTCCTTCAAGTGGGAAAGAGCGAGGTTGTTCAGGTCGGTCGGGACGTTTAGCCTCGTTGGCCTCTTCCATTGTCGCGTAGACCCTGGTGATAGACTCCGCTTCTCAAAAAGTCTACGGGTTTTAATGCGCCAGGTGCCTAAAGAATTCTCCGTGCGCCAGTGCTGAGATGAAACTGCCTAGTTTTATTTCCTCCGTTAGTCGGGGGATCCGTCTATCTTCTGCCACGAAGCGATCCAGGAACCTCCGCAGGTTCTCCCCATACTTCTGCTTGATGTGTGATAGATGCCATGGCTACTTTTCCTCGCTGCGGCTGGAGGCATATTGGGCCAAGGAAAGATCCGTAAGCTCCTGAAAATTTCGGATTGAGTCTGAGGGGAGATGATGGAACCAAATGCGTGTATCCCCTTTTAAGGTGAGCGGGAAACAACAATACATGGCTGCGTCCTCCAGCCATTGTAGACCCAGATGGGTGCAAAAGTGGACGAGATGATCGACCGGATCTGCACTCCCATCATAAGAGCCAAGGGTTGGCATTTTAAACTTTGCCGGCATGGGATGATTTAGGATCTCCACTATGAGGGGAGATCTGTCGATATTGGATGCACGCTCATCATCTTTGAAGACACGATTCCATATCTTCTCCAGCCTCGGATCTCCTGTAATGACATTAGCAGATCTTTTAGAGTTGAGATATGCCCTCAACTCCGTTCTCTCCCTGGGTTGTCCAGCAGCCGGACGGCTACTATCTTTGACAAATTTACCAGCTTGGGAGGCTCCCTCCTTAACGTGGGGCCTAGATTCTACTCGGGAGTATCTAGGTTCCTTCGTTCTGGACTTTCCTCCAGGGTAGAGCTGGTTCCCCGCTCCTTACACCTTAAACGGCTTTGGGCATGTGAGGACTCCAGCGCGGGAGTGTTAGTTAGCCTTCCGGTCCGTTGGGCCGAAACTTTCTTTCTCTGGCCTCCTCGTCTGGATGCCGGTGTTGAGGCCACCACCGGTGCAACCCCCAGCTGTGCTTACTCCTGGCGGGAGCAGAGTATCTGAAGCATCCTATCCGTGTTGTGCATATGCTCTGTCAGGTTTTGAAAAAAAGATGTTGGAATTCCACCGGCTAACCCGTTGACCACGGCGCCAATAACGTGGTCTTGGTTTGGTGAGGCCACCTCTCGGGCTGGCTCGCTCGCTTGAGCCATTGTGTTTACCATTTTGTTTGAGAGTATCGCTTGGAAAGAGCTTCTGGGAAACGTACCAGGCTTCTTGTAAGTGTTTCCCATAGACGGCGCCAATGATGCGTATCGGGATCCAACTTTGAACAGATTTGGATTCGCTTGATCGTTTAGATCCGGCTCCGTTCACCGAGTATAGACCCTGCACACCACTATAATAAACAAGAGGTCAGGTGTCAGCGGATTATTATCCCACTGAAAATACTCCGACGCTCAAGTCAGCAACAAGCCTTCGAACTTCAAGAAGGTAAACTGATAAGTAAAATGAGATAGGGAGCGAGATTCAGATTGGTCGGAGTGTTGGCCTGTAAATGTTAGAGACGTTCTCATGACTCGTCGATGGTATGATTTTTTGACTCAATGTTCGCAAGGAATAAGTGGGAAGCTACGTCGTGGAAGCGTGGAGGCTTTGAAGGATGGATCTCGGAGAGTGGGCAAAGTCTCTGCAATCTGAAGGCTTGGAGTGGGATTAGCAAAGTAAGCAATTGTTCGCTTAGGTACGAGCGTAAGTATGGTTAAACATTTTTTGTAGTTGCACTGCGTTGTCTTTTTTGCATCTGTGATCGTGTCCCCCTAGAGTGGAGACTATGTGGGGTTATATAGACGGTAGAGAGGGCGACCTTTCTTGGCCAAGAAGGCATGATCACTGCCTCGTGTTGAATGGCTTTTCATGAACAGGAAGGCTTGACTGGTGCAATCTGATGGGATCATTTTCTTTCTGAGCGGATAACGGGTATCCAGATTATCTGTCTTCCTTCTATACCTTTGTTAATGTTAGGCTCCATCGTAGGCAGAAAGAGAGAATTTGGCACCTTCCTCATGGGAAGGGCGTTGAATTTATTGATGTCTTCTTTAGAAGAGATTGGCTTCAAGGAAGGCGTAAAATCAGGGAAAAGGACTGTTGCTTGTCGTGAACGAAAACGTTCGCCAAACTGGGCCTGGCCCATATTAGGTTTTTTATCTCTTCGCGGCCTGCTGCTACAGTGCTTCCGGTCAATAGGAATATTGACCGTCTTGAGGGAGCACGTTGGCCGCCTGATTGGTGCTCCATGAGGTCAACGCTAACGTTGACCGTCTAATACGCGTCTGGGCTTTTCTGGACTTTGGGCCATTTTGCTTATTGGGCCTGCCTGCTATGGGCCTACCCATCATATGTATATTATTTTTATATATCATATATGTTTATATGTATATGCATGTATGCTTTACTGGTCTAGTAAGGGTTTTGCTCGGGTTATATAATTTTTGGAGGGTTTTACTATTTTATGAAAGTTTAAAAAATATTTGATACTACCTGAGGATTGTGGTCACTATCTGTTATTAACCGCTATATTTGTGGCAAGGTCGTATTTGTGACTATCTATTATCAATCGTTGTCTCTATGGTAAGACCGTATCTATGGTTATTTGTTATTAACCATTGTATTTATGACGATACCGTATCTATGACTATCTGTTATTAACTATCATCTATGTGGTGAAACCATATATATGGTTGCTTGTTATTAACCGTTGCTTTTGTTGTAAGGCCAAATCTATGATTATCTGTTATTAACCACCATCTCTGTGATAAGTCCATATCTGTAGTTATCTATTATTAACCGCTATCTCTATGGTGATATTGTATCTGTGACTATCTATAATTAACCGTCGTCTCTATAGTGAGGTTGTATCTATGACTATCTATTATTAATCACCATTTTTGTGATGATGCCGTATATGTGGCTATTTATTATAAGCATTGTATCTATGGCGTGGTGCCTTATCTAAGGCACCTCTCCCGACGGGGAGACTCTATCTCCTTTTCACCGATAGAAAAATATTGAGCTCTATTTGTAATTAACCTGCTCTACCTGTCTGATATTTGAACGAATATTTTATAATATATTTAGGCATCTAATTTATATCTGTTATCTATATTGGGATCTATTTATGGACTCTCTTTCTAATATATATGATATTTATTAAATTTTAGGCTCATATTTTTTATTTTATCCATTAAGAATAGAGAATTTGGACACTTTATAAGAGTTGGACGAGATCTGATATGACATTGCATATTTGATGAGTATTATATCTATCTAGATTAGAAATGTCAGCTATATTCTCTTCCTTTTGGATTGCATTTATTGTGGGATGTATCTTCGGATATTAAAATTGGTCCAAAGTAGGCCTTTGGTTAGTGTATTAAGAAATTGTTGGATTTATTACATTTTATAGATAAATTATTATCAGTATTTGGTTATTTTCCTTACGATTGCTTGAACAGGTCATGTTTATATTATTCTAACGATTGTCCGACGAGGTCCTGTATGAGTTATAATTGAGTCCAATTTATATTTGGTTTATCATCCTTGGTTTTGGATTTTGTAGTTTATTATTATATATTTTTGGGATTTTAGTTTGGAGAAATATTATTTATTGATTAAATCTATTTGTTTAGGGTTTGTGACAATAATTACCATTATATATTTATATATATACTTACTGAGAATGTGCTAATTATAATTTTTTTTTGATTTTTTTTTGTTTTAGAAAAAATTCTTTTTATATAAGTAGAGAGAGTCATTAACATTTATAGATTAATATGACTTGGATTAGTAATATTGGAGGCTAGAATTCCAAAGATAGCCCTACCCCAAAATCCACCATTTGTCTAAATCAATCTCTGGAATCCATCTATCTGCCTTAGATGTTGTATTCGGCTTCTTTGATTCCAAAATGTAATAATTTCTATTAAAAAATGCCTAGTGATTTAATTTCTACTCATTCTAAATTACTCTTTCCCAAGAAGAGAAAGCAAATTATTAAAGTAAATCCAAAATTAAATTCTAAAGTAAACATACCACTTAAATTAATTCATAAAAGATAAAGGGTTCAAATTACATCTTCTCTTGTAATCTTAATTTTTGTGGTTCAATATGAGTTATATGATTTATTTTGAAATTTAATTTTAGATTTATCTTTAGAAGACCTGTTGCATAGGGCCCGGGCATGACTTGTTGGGCTAAAAGTTGGAGCAAAGCCCAAGTGTCAATAACCCAAATTTGGATTCACAAGACCATGCAGATCTTTCGAGTGATTGGTTGTTGAAAATGTGTAAAATTGAGATAATTAATTGGTCAACAAAATAATAAATGAGGTATTTCTTCTTAACAAACGGTTACAATCAATCAAAAAATAACAATACATATGTAAATTATAGGATCCTGAAACGACCGAATATAAGTCCTCTACTAATGTCCGGTCGGTTATCGAATTAATTTAAAAGGCAATTACACACCAAAAATAATTGCTATCATTTAATATCATTACATACCTTCCAGTACAGGTAATGATTTTTGGTCTACCAATCGGATAAAATTCCGTCTATAAAAATAAATTCTCCTCAATCAAGAGAGGGAGTTCGAACTCGAGCACACAAAAAATACTCTAGAAAAGAGCACACTCAAAAGTGAAGCCTAATCCTCCCTATTCACAAAAAAATATCACACTTATCCCATTCCTCCTCATATTCCTCCTTATTATTCTTCCTAAATCTTTTAAATTTTCTACGATAATTTTTTAACTTGAACGTTAGATGATATATTTGGGTGCAAGATTCATATACTTCTAATCTCTCGTTGAATTTATTGTGGTGCACAGGGTTAAGATTTTAATTTATAAAGACCAAACCTGTAGCCTCTCGGATCAGCTAAAAGATTTGTTTAATTTTTTAATTTATGTAATAATTCAGGTCCAAGTAATGCATCATTGGCATCATCTATAGAAACATTATTAACCACTTATTCTCATCACAAATCTAAACTTCAAAAAAAAGAAACAGCAAAGAACCCTACTCACCTTTACAAATAAAGAAATTATAGTGAATACCAAGGCTCATGGCTAGGCAAGCCTCCCGCCTAAGGACATCACTTCTCGTGACGACCATGCAGAGGGTAGTCAAGAAGATGTTCATCAACCGACAAATATTAATGCGGAGTCTTTGGCAGCATAGGTTGATAGTATATCAAACATACTCAAGTCCTTTATGATAAATAGGAAGGACACTTGCTGAGAGTACCAGCCCCCAACTTTCAAGCTTTTACCTATAGGCGGAGAAATAAGGGGACGAAGCCTGCATCCAAAGGGATGCCATAGTAATCTTGAGTCCTAGAGAGGTAAGAAGCCTCTCTTCAAAACATTTCATCCCTGCATGAAGGTAGTCTCAACTTCGAGACCAGGAAAGAGAGTCCTAAGTGACAAAAAACATATACTCATAGGACAAGGGGTGATGACGTCAAAGGGAAAAGTATCATGCAAAAGCCAGTCGAAGAATGTTCTAAGTAGGTAGGCCCTCGTGTATCAGCTAACCATTCAAAGTTGAAGACATTCCTCAATGTAAAAAAAAATTATATCAACTTTTGAGGTTAAAGAAAGATTTAAAAAGATTGAATAGCAGTTGTTTCGTGGAAGCATTACTGGGCACTCTATCAAATTCAGCAGGTCATCATTCACTAAGGAGATTAGAATGAACTAACTCCCTCTTAAGTTCAAGATATCAGCCCTAGAACCCTATTTCAAAACTTCTGACCCGATGGACTACTTGAATTATTTTTGAATGTTGTTGGGGTTTCATGGCTTGTAAGACCCTACATTATGTCTTTGCTTCTCTTCAACCCTTAAGAGATATACACGAATTTGAATTTCATCGGTTTGCACCAAATTTGACTCGATCTTTCTAGAAATTGGCAAACAAATTTCTATCTCAATTTACCTATAGCAGAAATGATGAGAAATAACTGTGGCACTTTGTCAAATTACAACAGGGTCCAAACAAAAATATGAAGTACTTCTTAGCCAAATTAAATGTTGAAGCCTGAGGCATATCAAAATTCACCAATGAGGTGAAATTAAACTCATTTATATCATGTGAGCTTTTTAAATATTTGATTCAATAGGAACCTAAAATGTTCCTTGAGGCAAAGACTATTATATATTGTGGCCAATGAAGCCAACGAAGCAAAGCAGCCAGAACGCTTAGCCCATCATCTAGGATCAACCAATAGAAAGAGTTGGAACAATGACAACTCCTCTAGCCATGATCCTAGAAAGAAGCCAATGAATGATTCGATCATCTGGAGGGAGTGCAAACTGCTGAACCTTATCCCACTGAATGACACCCACACTAATATCCTAATACATATCCAGAATGTGAAATTTTTAAAATTTCCAAAGTCGATGAAGAACCTAACGATTGGAGACTAGTCAGAATATTATTTTTACCATCCGATCTTTGAGTCACAACACTAAGATTTTCAAATTATGTAGAAAGATATTAAGACCCTTATATAAAAGGGGTACCTCAATAAGCATTTGAAAAAGCAGGAATATGCTTCTACTATTGTTGGTAATGATGATGTGGAGCAGCATGAGCAACCTTGTAGCCGAGTTACTACCAGAGTAGGGAATATGATCTCCACAAAGCTCGCAAAAAGCAATGCTCTAGATCATCCCAATAAGACTTCCTCTAACAAAAGACAAAAATATGAGTAGAAAATGATATCATTAATTTTAGTTATAATGATATAACTCATGTAATTACTCCCATTTTGATCCTCTTCTTGTAACTACACTCATTCTAAACTGAATAGTTGACTACCAATTGAAATAAATTTTTATTAATAATGAAAGTTCTTAAAATATTCTTTACCTTGATAATTTTTTAAGCTAGGGTTTAAAAAGAACCAAACACAACTAACCAAGGGTCCCTTATATGGTTTAGACAACAAAGCCATATTAGTCCAAGGGATCATCCATTTAAAAGTCACACTAAGAACATACTGCAAAACAACTTCTCAAATGTAAATGTTCCTAATTGTAATGTGCAAGCTTTTAATTATAATCTTAATTATGATTAATTAAAATAAGAAAAAAAGTTGAGGTCAAATGAAGAATTAGGTGTAAGTTAACTTTTAGATCAAAACAAATCGGGTCGAGTGATGCTTAATCGGTGCCTAACACACATACCTGCATATTTAAGGTATAAAAGTAATGCCAAAAGAATGCCTTGCTGGTAGTTAAGTGTACTTTTGATTGATTGTTCATACCTGATGGAATGCACTTTTGACAAATGGCCAACGCCTAACACATGCCTGAGATGATACTCATGCACCATAGTATTCTGTCTTAGCATCCAATGCGCGCTTGATGGGTGCATGTATACCAGTCTCTCATATAAGTTTCACTTGGCTGAATGTTAAATCATTTTAACTAGATTTTTGAGAGAAGAGTGAGAAGGAGAAGAGAGAGAAGCAGAGAAAAAAGACTAGATAAGGACATTTGAAGTGAATCTTAAAAAAAGTTTTGATAAATTTGAAAATAAGGCAAATACATTACAGTTCCCTTTCTCTCATTGTTATTCTTTCTGATCTCTATAAATATTTATTATTTTAAATATCCATACGTGCTATATTTTAATACATTATATATTTATTCATTATATACTTGTACTATCTTTATTATTTCTTTACAATTTGTATGAAATCTATGTCTTAATCCATGTATATTGTATTATTTAGCTGATTTTTTACGCTATAACTTATAAATATTCTAAAATCATGGTTAAATATTTCTTATATACTTTAAATTTGTATATAACACTCTTGCATGTTTAATATCATCAAGTATATACTTTGCATGTTTTGAAATTTTAATAATTTGTCCCCACATACTTGACATTTAAAAGATATTCGAATTATAGAATTTTACTAATTTTATTTTGTAATTCTTATACAAATAGTTCCACACTTTTGAAAATTTCACAATGTAGCATTTGTACGTTTTCAAATTGTTGTAAAAATTTTTATACACATCAACGACAATTATTTGAAAGAATTATGAAGAAATCTTTATAATTTATTAAATAACTAAAGATATTTTCTCCGGTATGAGAAAATATAAAAAATTATTTGTATTTGTATAGAGTTTTTTATTTGCTATATATGAACTATTATAGAAATCAGCGGTGATATATTATAAGATGTCTTAATATATTATAGTCAAATTGAGATTTGAACCTATTATTTACGGGTTAAAAGTGGCGTTCAGTCCCTCTAAAAGGTTATATGTATGATGGTTTACCTATGAGCCTTAAATAGTAGTATGAAGCCTTAATTTATATCGAAATATATATAAGTAGAACTTTAATTATTCATTCATTTATCGGTAAAGCCCTACTAATTTTTAGTCGATAAGAATTAATATGATTTTAGCATGCTTTTTATAGTAATTGTAGATTAAGAATTGGAAAAAGAAATTTGAAATCTATGCATGAATGTTATGAAAACTTATGGCCTTGCGTCTGAATTTTGATTCATTATTCCTTCTAACATGTTTTAATATAAATTATATATTTAATTATAAAAAATTTAAGTGACGTGTTTAACAATTGGCTCACTCTTATTTTTATTTTCTTTGCTAACCTCATTCAAATTAATAGCAAAGATCACACTTGCAGGTATTGATGATTCACAGAAAAGCTATTCGATGAATTAGAATTAGATATTTGAATGTTTCAAATATTGTATTATACCGCAAGACATTAGCTTAAGACATTAAATTTTATTATGAATAATGATGGCCTTTGTGTTACATAAAAGCTGTGATGTTCTCTTTGGTCATATAGTCGGATTTCAATTATCATTCACCACTTTAGTTGATATCAATAAATTATTTATCCTTACGAATATTTTAAAATTGGATTATTACTAGTTTTTAGAGCCACTTGATAGTGTGACATTTTGAATCTTTTGATATAATTCACTACTTTATTTCGAGTCATCTGTCGACATTCAATGGCAGATTCATGTCCAATGTCTATTTAAATTTTTAGAATTTCGTCAACTTATTTCGAGTTTTGAGACTTAAAATGATTTGATTTAATAATTGTATATGTAGCATCTAGAATATTTCTTTAGATTTGTTTTATAAATTATATAAAAATTATTGGGTTGCAAAATAATAATAAAAAGTAGAAATATATATTCAATTGGGTAATTTCTTAGCCGGGCTTAATGGGCCCAAGTTTTAATACTTGAATTTGATCTATTTATCATTTTAAAGGATTTTAAACATTTGTGATTATGTTATATTAATAAAATAATAGTGGAATGAAAATAAAATAAAATAATTATAATACTAACAAATAGATATATAATAATAATAATAATAACAATAATAATAACAACAATAATAATAATAACAATAACGGGAATAATAATAAAAGAAGTACGAGATGAGGGAAGGAAGGGAGAAATGTGGAAAGGAGATGGGAGAGAGGGGACGGCACAATTTAGTAACAGTGGGGGAGGGAAGGAGATCGAC
>JAOVVI020011023.1:0-12821 GCA_028571085.2 Nepenthes alata
TTACTGGACGTAACTGAATTTTTTTCATATTTTCATTGAGTCCCTTCCAAACTTTCATGAATATAGTTTAACATAGCTAACGATATCCAAATATAATATTTCATAGGCCTTGAACATGTAGAAAAATAAATACGAAACTTTATTCCATACTTAGTGTCTTTTAATCTACTTGGTCGCCAATTAATTTACTGGAGCTTCAATAATATAATTCAATACTTATTGATGTTAGTAAGTCAAGTCAAGTCGGGGTAGGTCTTGAGTTAGTTTAATATTTTGTTCATATTTTGAAAATTTTCCAATTCATGTGAACCGGTTCGGTTAAAGCTTGGGATTGGGTTTCCTAATTATTTTGAGCCCAAATTTTTTTATAATTATCCCAAAACCCTTTTCGGGTCAATTGGTCAATGGTTTGGTCAATGTTTAGTCAAATTTGGACCCGGTTTGACCCTTCTGAATAAAGGGCTCAAATTACCATTTAAGCTGAACCAGTTCGGGAAAGGCTTTGATGGACCGGTTCACTGAGTTATATAGTCTATTTTCACGATAAGAGTTTATAGAACATGGATATGGGTCTTAGATATTTTGAGCCCAAATTTGAGCCAGTTTGGTAATCAGATGGTGACCGGTTCAGTCTGCCAACACAGACAGCCCATTCCGATTTCAGCAAAACTGTCCGGGATAGTTCTGCTTCTCTAATTTTTTTATGGTTCAATCGAGCCTATTTTTTGACCAATTTTGGGTATCCTCTTGTAGTCAAGGGACTTAAAATTAATAATAAATTTTGTTTAGGCCGGTCCAAGTCAATATTGGATGGTTCAGACCAAATTCCCAAAACATATTCTACATCAGCATCAGCTGATGCAGACAGATTTTATTTCAAATTTGAGGGTCCAAATTATATTTAATTTAGGTCTTATTTTTATGATCCGATACTTGAATATCACCTTTAAGGTCTTAGCTAACTTCTGGCACTGATTTGGCCCATTTTGGGTTTGGGTTATATTTTATTTGAAATTATTTCCCTAACTGCTCAGAGAAGCAGTTAAGCAAGACCTTTGCTGTTCATCGGTCCGGTTCGGTATCCAACCCATATTGTCTTGGGCCGGCGGTTTACATGGTGATATTCCACACCAAATACTAGAAACTCGAGTTGGGTTGGACTCCGGATCAATCTATTTTTTGGCATGTTTGGCTAAATTTCAGAAACTAAAATTTCAGCATCAGCAGAACTAGTAAACTGGTTTTGCAGGTGAGTTTGGGTCCGATTTGGAACCCCTTCTTGAGCGATTCAGATGCTCATTATTTTTCTCACTTTTACTTCATTAAATAAGGATCATTTGACCAGTTTTGGGCATTGGCTAATTCGACCATTTAGGAGTCGATATGAAGCGAACATCAGGAACTGCCACAGCAAAACCCGATTTTGGACACTATCATGTGTCCAGGGCCGGTTCACCCATTTTTAATTTTTTTCTTACAACTCCTCATGAATTTATGATAACTAAAGAAGCATATTCAAGTATTAGATCAACAATACTCTAGAGAAAGTAGCCAAATATTGCTCAAAAATCAAGGAAAGGGTTGAAGTACACTTGCCAAAATATTCAGCTAACCCTTTGCTGTCCTTGATTCCCAGCTTTGCTCTTTCTTTTTGTTCCCTTATTTTCCCTTTTGTTTTCCTTCTGCCTTCCTCTTTTATTTCTCCCACGTTTTCCACTCTTTTCTTCTTCTCTCTTACTCACACGTTTCTTATAGTATGAGAATTAAGTGGTTGAGTCATCAAGTCTTGCCACATCATCCGTGTTGTTTATTCCTCCTCTTCCCACGTTTGCTGCTGACTCTTCTTTACTAAAGCAGCTGCTGTCCCAAGTAGGCTGCTGCCACCATACCCTTTCCCTAATTTAATAGTCAAAATATTAGGGGAGCAGACAGCTGCATATCTTTTACTAAAATATATATATCCTGTTAATTGGGTGGTGAAATGAGGCTAGCGTGGACCCCTCCTTGCTGAATTGGGCTTCTACTTTGTGCTGTAGCAAATTTCATGCTGAATTCTTAGGATTCAGCTAAGTATAAGGCCTCCCTTGGTTGTTGAATTTTTCCATTTTGCCGATTATCTTGAAGGATTTGTTTCAAGGTGTTCGGGTATGTGTTTGTGGAAATTTAGGACATGGAAGCTTAGTATAGACACTAAAGATCATCTAGTATTAATTTCATCCCAAATCGAATTTCTTATCTTCTCCCGATTCACATCCCTGGCTTTCGGGTTTGAATAGAAATTTATAAGATCGGGTGTCGGGGTTTTGGAAAACCAATATATGGAAAGTTTGTCTACTTGTCAATGATTAATTGGGATTAGTACCTAAAAATCCAGATTACCTAACACATCCCGAATGAATTCCTGCCTTTTAGGTTTAAAACTTAAATTAAAGGAATCGGGCTTGAGTATGCAAGAAAACTAAGACATAGGGGGTTAGTATATTTGTCAAAGACTATTTTGGATTAATTCCATCATAATCTGAATTACATAAGTCGTCCAGAATTACTTTCCTGATTTTCAGGATTGCGGTCTTTACAACTTCAGCCTTCAAGGGATCACAAGCTCCTTCGGACTCGTGAGGCCACAAACCACTTTGGCCTTCATGAGGCCATAAGGCCACTTCGACCTTGAAGGATTCACAAGGCTACTTCGACCTTCATGAGGCCGCAACAACTTCGGCCTTCATGAGGCCTTAAGGTCACTTCGGCCTTCAAGGGTTCACTAGGCACTCCGGCCTTTAGGCTTGCCTCTTCCTACTTCAGCTCTTATGAGTTCATCACAACTTTTTGGACTTACCAATTCATTACCATGTACTTCATAATTCTTATATATTTGGGATTAGGATCTCACAATTCTCTCCTACTTAAAGAAATTTCATCCTCAAAATTTAAATGAAGTTACAAACCTTAAGTAAATAAGTGAGGATACTTGCTTCGGATTTCTTTTTCTCATTCCCAAGTTGTTTGTTCTCGTGAGTGGTTTTTCTAGAGCACCTTTACCAAGGAGATTGTCTTTGTACGTAGCCTTTGCTCCTTTTGGCCCAAAATTTGCATTGGCTCCTCAATGTAGGATAAGTCCTTGTCAATTGACAAGGGCTCAAACTCGATTACATGTGCATGATCATGGATGTATTTTCTGAGCATTGATACATGAAATACATCATGTACTTCTGCCAAGTTTTGTGGCAGTGCCAATCTATAGGCCACTTCTTCTATCCTCTCTAGAATCTCAAAGGGGCTAATGAATCGTGGCTTCAGCTTTCCTTTTACCCTAAATCTGGTTATTCCCTTAAATGGTGATACTTTCAGAAATACAAAGTTACCCACATCAAACTTTAATTCTGATCTCATCCGGTCTGCATAGCTTTTCTGTCTACTCTTGGCAACATTTTTGTTATCATGAATTAGCTTTATCTTCTCAGCCATTTCTTTAACAATTTCAGGGCCTAGAATTCTCTTGCCTTCGGATTCCTCCCAATGGATGGGCGACCTACACTTCCTTCCATATAACACTTCAAAAGGAGCCATGCCTATACTTGCTTGATAGCTATTATTATATGCAAACTCCGCCAAAGCCAAATAATTATTCCAAGTCCCTTTCATTTCTAAGACCAAAGCTCTTAACATATCCTTTAGGATCTAGATTGTTCATTTTGATTGGTCGTCAGTTTGAGGATGATAAGCAGTACTGAACTTCAGCTCTGTCCCCAATTCTTTATGCAAGCTTTCCCAAAATCTTAAAACAAAATGAGGATCCCTATGACACACAATGGAGGTAGGAACACCATGAAGTTTGACAATTTCATTTACATACAGCTGAACCAGCTTATCATGAGAGTAAGTTGTCCTGATTGCAAAGAAATGGGCTTAGTCAATTGGTCAACGATAACCCAAACAACATTATGATTTCTTGGAGCCCTTGGTAGACCTGACGCAAAATCCATAGTAACATCCTCCCATTTCTAACTTGGAACCAGCATCGGTTGTAATTACCCAGAGGGCTTTCTTCTTTCAGCCTTTACTTGTTGGCATACAAGGCATCTCTCCACGTAAGCTGTTATGTCCCTTTTCATGTTCCTCCACCAAAATATTTTCTTTAAATCATGATACATCTTATTCACTCTAGGATGGATTGTGTTCCGGCATCGGTGAGCTTCCTTCAAAATTTTCTCTTTCAACTCCTTGTCATCCGGCATAGAAAGACATTCTCTAAATCTCAATTCTCCATCCGATTGGACATTAAAATCAACTCTAGAGTCTTTATTCAAATCATCCATAATATGCATAAGAAAAGAGTCATTCACTTGCTTTTCTTTAACCTCATTCATTAATTCCGACCAAACCTGAAGGTATGACAAAATCATCCAGTTGCCCCGAACATGCCACTGAATATTACATTGCTTTAAGTACTCCAACATCTCCATTTGTTTAATTTGAAACTTTGTAAGATAGCCTGATCAACGGCTTAGAGTATCGACAACCATATTAGATTTCCGAGGCTTATACTGTATCTCACAGTCATAATCCTTTAGAAAGTCCACCCATCTTCTCTACCTCATATTAAGTTCTTTCTGTGAGAACAGATATTTTAAACTTTTATGATCGGAATAAATAAAAAAAATTTCACCGTAGAGATAGTGTCTCTAAATTTTCAGAGTAAACACAACTGCAGCAAGTTCCAGATCGTGAGTCGAGTTGTTCTTTTTGTGCGTCTTCAGCTATCTAGAACCATAAGCCACCACCTTTCAGTTTTGCATTAACACACATCCTAGTTCGGCTTGGAAGCATCACAATATACCTCAAAACCACTAGAGTCGTCTGAAATAGTTAGCACCAGAGCTATCGTTAATCTATCCTTCAACTTTTGAAAACTACGGCCACACTCTTCCGTCCGGTCAAACTTAGTCTCTTTCTTTGTCAACTGAGTCAGGGGCATGGCGATTTGAGAAAAATTCTCTACGAAATGCCTGTAATAACCGCCCATGCCAAGAAAACTCCGGACTTCAGTAACAGACGTAGGCTGACTCAAATTTGTAACAGCCTCAACTTTGTTTAGATCTACAGCAATTCCTTCATTGGAAATCACATGTCCAAAAAATGTCACTTCCTCTAGCCATAATTCACACTTTTTCAGTTTAGCATACAACTTTTCTTCCCGAAGCACTTGGACTACAATCCTTAAATGAGTTTCATGCTCCTCATGGCTCTTAAAGTATATCAAAATGTTGTCTATAAATACTGTGACGGAATGGATTTTTTTTCCATCACAAGCTTCCGTCAAGACCGGAACAAGATTAATGGACTAAATTATAAGGCAAGACTTCTGCAAAAATTTTAGTAGAGTCTCCTTCGAAACTAGATAAAAATCTAAAAATACAACCTGTATGATCAACTATTACAAGCACACAACTATCAATTATTAATAATTCTTCCTACAACATGCATACACAGGATAACATGTGCCATCCATGGCATAAATCTATAAAAGCGTTAGCTACACTAACACTTCAACAACGCGATGCCGTCTACGACCTGTACAGTATATCCAAAAGTTTAGAGCGGAAGCTAAACTAATAACCTGCAGAAGCATAGTTTTTCTTTTACCATCACATATATCATATGCATTCTATACAAAATCCACATGTGCATGAACATCCATAGACACAAGATGAGTATACAAAATCACATGTCCAGCCAAGTATTTACATCAACGGCTCTCCGAAAATAGCTCCAAGTGCTTTAGAAATTTCTTTCGATCACTCTTTCTCGTTGGGCACTAACTCTGCTGTCTCATCTGGAGAGGGGAAAAAAATAAAATAGTGAGCCGGGGCCCAACAAGGTACATGCATATGAGTGGTAAAAGAGTGATGCAAAACGGTCATATAACTATGTGGAAACAGAACGGTTAAACAAAACATAATCTAGAAAACAGAGAAAGCATACTTTGACGATATTAAACTTCAAAAATCAGAAATCGGTAGTCGGTAAATGGTAATCAGTAAACAGTAATTAGTAAGCGGTAATCGGTAAATAGAAAATGGTAATAAATAGTCGGTATTCAGTAATCGGAAAACGGTAAACAATAATCGATACTCGGTAGGCGATAAATGGTAAACAATAACCGATACTCGGTAGACGGTAAATAGTAAACGGTACTCAATAATCGATAATCGGTACGGTAAACGGTAACATAGCATATCGGTAACAGACCCTGCCAGTATACCCTACTAGCTGAGGGGGCAAATGATCGAGGATAGATTGTGTTCGCTCCACACAATCCAAGGCCTATGACTGTAACAGAGGTATCCTATCTCACGGGATTGGTATGGTATGCCACCCGAAGGTAGGCCGATAACTATGCTTTCCTCTTGACCGTAATGCCCCGAGGAAGGGCAGACCACATATAACTCCATGGAAAGAGTTATCCTCGATTACCACCGTAGAGTTCTAAGGCATGCCGGAGAACCTATCAAGACTGTAGTAAGTCCCGGGTCCTAAATAACAGTATCAGAAATAACTTCTTTATTCAAAATCCTCTTTCATAATCAGAGTTCGACAATTTCATTTCAGTTAGCTTCAGAACGTACGGTAACGGTCTAAAAACCGTTCAGTTTTACTTTGACAATGCATGGAAATCTATCAGTATAAGTCTGTACAAATTTTTAAAAATAAATTATATAGAGAGCTTCATTTCAATGTCAATTAACATTTATATAACAGGAGCTACGTTTAAAAATCATCAAAACCTCATCATTTTCGTACCTAGGGCTTTGCCAAAACTTTCGGACTCAAATCAATCACTAACATGTGCTTATTCATGAAATTAATGCCATAAATCCATACACATACATTAAATCTTGCATTACCCAAAAATTCAAAATATTTTCAAGCTAGGGTTTCATCAGAAACTTCCGGGACAAAATCGAACACAATTTACATGCTTATTCACGAAATCAAAGCCAAAACATACAATAAACATGAATAAACACAAAATCTAACCGAACAATCGAAGGAAACATGCTTCATTTACTTTAAACAAGCATCAACATCATTTTAGAATATTTTCATCAACTTTAAATCAAGAGAATCGGTGAAAATGAAAAACTACGTCCGAAGTGCACTTGCCTTATCCCAATCTACTGTTATCTTTACCGGGTGTGGTTTGGTACTAACGTTTTCTCCTTCTCCTCTTCTCTTCTTCATCTTTTTCCTCTCCTTCCTGCATGATCTGTTCTCTCTCTCTCCCTTTTCTATTTTTTCCTCCCTTTTATAACAAAAATGAAGTCATCATGTGGGTAAAAGTCGAGGTCGCGCTCGAGCACGTCTCGAGCGCTCAGCGAGTGGGCTACATTCTGCTAAATGCGCTCAAGCACCTAGAAGGTGCGTGGTGTGTGCAGCTCTACTGTCCAGGCTGGCTCGAGCGTGCGGTGAGTGCGTGTCGGGCGCAGCCAAACTTGATTCTGTGCTCTCCATGGGCTCGAGCCCCCGGAGGGCGTAGGTTAGGCCCACAGCAAGCCTACTTTGCATTTTTGCTGTTCGGGACCCATTTTGGCCACTCTAACCCAATCTTTCACATCCTTGGATCTTATTTTTGATTATATAACCTCAATAAGTCATGATGATCACAATTTAAAACCCAAATCTCGTCTACGAATTAACATGCCACTGCTTACAATTTCGATTGCCGATTTACTAATTCCGATTCTTTGAGCTTTCCAATCCATTTCTCTTGTACCTTTTGAACACAATTCATCTATTTTAACTTATTTACCTTCCAATTATCATATTTTGAAATTTGGGTCGTCACATTCTCCCCCACTTATAGAAATTTTATCCTCAAAATTTGACGAATCTTGAAATCCCCGAGTCAGAGGCAATCTCCCAAGTCCCAATCACGTCCTTGGTTAGGCGATTATTCCAAAAAAAAACTTCATGCATTGAATTGTTCTGATCCTTATTGTCCGTTTCATTCTATCAAAACCTAAATTGAAACCTCATTATGGGGATAAGCTTTAAATTTTCCAAGATAATTCATAACAATCACTTATTTACTTCCACATTCCCGATACTTGAGAAAAACTTCACACTAATCTACCCAGTTTGAGGATATCTTAAACCTATTAATTCCCTGCGACTTAGCTAAAGTACTCAATCGGTTAAAAATTCTTACTTTAATTTATACTAAGTCTCAATAATGAGCATTCTTCCCAAACCTTAAATTCTTATAATCAGTGGTAACCTTCTAAATTCTTCTAACGTTTCCAAATCACCACAATGATTAAACTGTTATCTCGAAGAATCTTGAGCATTGAATTATCCCGGTTCTTATTACCCAACGCGTTCTATCATAATCTAAATCTACCGAGTTCGAAGGCACACCAAATTCATTAACTACTTTTCTAACTTAACTCGAAACCTCAAACGGTTGAAAGTTCTTGCTTGATCCTATCCTAAGCCTAGAAGAGAAATATTCCTTCCGAGCCTCAGATTGAACTTCATCATATGTGATGTGACGAATCCGGGATATTACATTGGTTAGCCACATTTCCTCTGCGCTACTCTAATTATTTATCTAACTATAAATCATCCGGTTATAATTTGGTGCTATATCAAATTTAACTTAACTCCCAAAACACCCTGATCAAGTTTCAATTAAGATTTTGGCACAAACTTCAAATCGCAAACAACCTCAAGATCAAAAAATCTTTTATCCTCAAATTACAACCAGATTACAAAGTACAATTAAAAATTATCACCCAAATATTTATTATAGCTTTAGGTCATTACCTGAAATCTCAAAATCCAAATACTTAGAAACATCATAATCTTTTTGGCATACCAATGGGATACCTAATTTAATCCGAACACATTCTCGATAATTATAATATAGGTGAATCGTCCTGAGACAAAACCATAGGGATATCTCGTTCCAAAATTTCATGGCTCTAATACTTCGAATACGTTTCTATCTCCCAATTTAAGAAAACGACCCCTATTGTCCAAGAATTTGAACGTATTCACAATTTTTTTTTCACATCTCCTACAAAACACCGAAAGCACACTGAGTCTAAAAACTCTTAACGTCTATTATCAGCACTAAGGCACAATTTCTTAAAGACGCTAAGGTTTATCCCAACAATCCTTAAATGGGTCTATCCATTCACAATATCGTATGATTATTTCTTTATTTATGGCATGACTATTATAACCCTTGAATTTATCCGGTATTAGCTACCTCCAGGGTAACATACCTATGTTCCCAAAGCGGAGATTCCAACTATTAATTTTGACATACTGGCGGAGTAATTTTAACTATGAACCTTCCTTCCACTTATATGGGGATAGTCACCTATCACGACACCAGAATAGAAAAATTCTAACCTCTTTAAAAATATTACCTGCTATGTTAAGTTACTAAACCCATCAATGGTTATCCCAATATGGAGCCAAATATGACTGAAAGATCCATGCCATAAAATTTATGGACACCCACAAAAATTCAAAACCACTATAGCACCTTCGAACAACGTAGCAACCATACCTTTATCCGAATACTGCCGCGGAAAAATTTTTTCAATCATCCATAATCGACATGTTATGAAAATGAATAGATCTTAGAAATCACCTATTCATTTATTGTGCCCACTTATCGATTGATTAATCATCCAAGTAACCCATTACTCAACCAACCATAACAATCTCATCAGTTTATCTTACTTCCTAGATGTTTCAAGGTATCAACAATAGTACCTAGCCAATGCTCCTTTAATTCCATACAAAATCATTAGGGACTAATGTCGATTTCAACGGACTCCAAATCATCCATTAAAACAAGTCGGCTTGATCTTTTCTTCGTAAGATATATACATATTCTTAAAACTTTTCATAGTTCATTGCTCTGTCTAGGATCTCGGCGTAAGTTTGAAGCTTTAAAATAGACAATAACTTTCTAACGTCATCCCGTAGCCCTTGCTGGAACTTCTTTGCTTTCCTCTGCTCATCCTCTACATAGAAGGGTGCAAAACGGGACAGCTCGGTGAATCGGGCATCATACTCTTTAACCGTCATGTTCCCTTGTCTCAATCTCATAAATTCCTGCTCCTTCTGATCTCGGAGACTGGATGGGAAGTACTTCTCCAAAAAGGCATCTTTAAACATCTCTCAGGTATTGACATCATCAAGTACTCCCATCGCCCTCTTCTGCATATCCCACCAACTATCAGCTTCACCTTCCAGTTTGTACACCGTAAAGGTGACCTTTTCCCGATCGGTACAGCAAATCACAGCAAATATCTTCTTCATCCTTTTCAATCGCACGTCTGCTTCAGCAGGATCAGGCTTTCCTAGGAAGCTCGGTGCTCGCTCCGCTGCAAATCTATCATACATCGTAGGGCTGAGAAGTGTCAGAGCTGGCTCAGGTGCAGGAATTGGAGCCATATGTTTTTGCTCGATAGATTTTACCACATTTGTCATCCTCCCCAACAGACCAATATAAGCGGCCTCTCTATCATGAGGCGTGTTAGCGTCACCACAGTCATTCCTTCTACCTCTTCTACTTGCCATCCCATAATCAAGGTAAGCACAAGGCTATAAGGGCAAGGATTCAATGGAATGAGAAAGAAATATTCAACAGCTTTAAGGAATTTCAAACCAAGCCTAAGAACCAATCTCTTAAGGGTCTTAGTTGCCTTAACTTCCTCAACTTATTCCTATAAGAAAACTGTTCAGAGATTCAATCCTATGCTTCCGCTTTTTAGTCGATCAATTCCTACGGCATTTCAACACTCTTATACCAAATGTGACGGAATGTATTTTTTTTCTCAAAAGCTTCAATCAAGAGAGGAACATGTTTAACGGTACTAAAATATAAGGCAAGACTTATGCAAAAATTTTGGCAGAGTCTCCTTTCTAACAGGTTGAAAAACTAAAAATACAAGCTATATGATCGTTCATTACAAGCACACAAATATCAATCATTCACAATTCTTTCTATAACATGCATACACAAGATCACATGAGCCATCCATGGCATAAATCCATAAAGGTGTTAGCTACACTAACAGTTCAATAATGAGATGTCGTGTAGTACCTGTATGGTATATCAAAAGTTTAGAGCGGAAGCTAAACTAATAACCTGCAGAAGCATTGTTTTTCCTTTTTACTATCATATACATCATATGCATTCTATACAAAATTCACATATGCATGGTCATTCATAGACACAAGATCAATGTACAAAATCACAAGTCCAGTCAAGTCTTTATGTCAACAAACTCTTCCAAAATACCTCCAAGTGTGTCAAGTCCTCAAAAGTCTTCAGAAATTTCTCTTGATCACTCTTTCTCGTCGGGTACTAACTCTACTGTCTCATCTGGAGGGGGGAAAATAATAAAATAGCGAGCCAAGGCCCAGCAAGGTACATGCATATGAGCGGTAAAACTGTGATCCAGAATGGTCATATAACTGTATAGAAACAGAACATTTAAACAAAACATAATCTAAAAAACCTAGAAGGCATACATTGATGATATTAAACCTCATAATCAGAAATCAGTAATCAGTGAACTTTAATGTAACTGTAATCGGTACACTGTAAACAGTAAACTCTAAACGATAAACTATAAATGATAACTGTAATCGGTACACTATAAACTGTAAAAGGTAAACTGTAAACGGTAACTATAATCGCTACACTGTAAACTGTAAACTATAAATGGTAAACTATAAATGGTAACTGTAATCGGTACACTGTAAACTGTAAACGGAAAATTGTAAACAGTAACTGTAATCAGAACATTGTAAACTGTAACATAGCATAATGGTAACAGACCCTGCCAGTATACCCTACTAGCCGAGCGGGCGAATGATCGAGGATAGATTGTGTTCACTCCACACAATCCAAGGCCTATCACTATAGCATGTATATCCCATCCTAAGGGATCTGTACTGTATGCCACCCGAAGGTAGGCCTGTAACTGTGGTTCCTCCTGACTTTAATTCCCCGAGGAAGGGCGGACCATAATTAACTCCATGGACAGAGTTATCTCGATCACTACCGCAAAGTCCTATGGCATACCGGAGAACCTATCCAGACTGTAGTTAGTCCCGGATCCTAAATATCGGTATCCAAAATAACCTCTTTATTAAAAACCCTCTTTCACAATAGATTTTTACAATTTACTTTCAGTTAACTTCAAAAAGTACATGAAAATTTCATCGGCATAAGTCCGTGCACATTTTCAAAAACAAATTATACGGGGAGCTTCATTTCAATGTCTATTAACTTTTATATAATAGAAGCTACGGTTAAAAATTATCAAAACCTCTTCATTTTCGTACCTAGGGCTTTGCCAAAACTTTCGGACTCAAATCGATCTCTAAACATATGCTTATTCATGAAATTAATGCCATAAATTCATACACATATACTAAATCATGCACTTTAACCAAAAATCCCTAAACGTTTCGAGTTAGGGTTTCTGTGACGACCCGACTTTTTACCACCATCAAAAGACGCCGTCAAATCCCAAAATGAATTATGAAAGCATAAATAAGTGTACATAAAAAATTTTCTTTTCTTCATTCAAACCTGAGATGCATACTAGAAATTAATACTTTCATTATCCCAAAGTGTCACGGAAACAAACTAACATTCATAAGCAGCGGAATAATTTTTACAAGTCTCCTCAAAATATCAAAAGCAAAATAAACAAAGCTCTCAAAGATCTGCTCCGGTCAGCTTAACCATTCAGCTACACCATAAGGTTCTACTCAACTTCATC
>JAOVVI020011024.1:0-12821 GCA_028571085.2 Nepenthes alata
TCTTGATACATTCGCACAATAAATGATAATCTTTTACAATTTTTTTATCTGGTCCATCACAAGTTCGAGGTACTTAACGGGCTAGCCCGTATCATGTATTACAAGCTAAGCGGATAATAATAACAAATTTATTATTTGTTATAATTATGCCAAATTGATCAACTTTTAAATGTCATGCTAATACTTTCCTTGATGTAAAAAAATATAAATAAAAAATAAAGGTTACTTTTTTTTAAAATATATATATAAATCTCAATAACTTTTTTTCATTGAAAAGTGCTATTAAAATATAATTCAATAAAAAAATATAAAAAAATAAAATAAAAGATATTTTGTTGTGAAGCTTTAGGTGTTATTGCTGTTAAGTTCTATTGCGTCCCGGGTCCGCGGTTGTCACATGGATTAGAGAGCTTTCGGATTCCTAGGCACGCGGTGGCGTCAGGAGAAGGGTTCGGTCTCCGTCTCTATGAACCTGGACCTACACAACACAAACAACAAACGAGAGGTTAGGGGTCCGGCAGGATTTCTCTCACCGAGGCCGCTTCGACGCTCACGTCAACAAATTTCCGTAATGAACGGAAATGGCGCACGCTAGGAGCGGTGCGCGATTGAATGTTGTAGAGGCGTGAGCGATGCGAGTATAATGGTATGGAGAATGCAGTGAGCAGGTTTTGGAAGGCCTGGCTTCCTTGATGCACCGCAATAGGTGGCTAACTTTTCCGGAGTCTGAATAGACGTGGGATAGTGATCGAGAGCTAGCTTGTGCCAGAAGGAAGTGAGAGCGTTCCCAGTTCCAGCTCTTTTCTTTCTTGTAATCGAGTTGAGAAGAGGAAAACTCAGAGTTCGTAGCTGGTGCAAAACCAAGATTCGGGATTGAAGAATTAGAGATCAGATCTCTTTCTCTGCGGGGTGTGTGAGTTCTTATAGGCACCTCCCCCTTGGACTCTGGGCGCCAAGATACACGTTGCGAGGGCTTCCTTGCCGCTAGTCGCTGTCGTGGACCGCCGGTCATGTCAGCTATCGTTTCACCGTGGCTGGCAGGTTCCTAGGCGCTTGCGGCCACACCTGGCATCCCTTGAGCGAGGAATGGTTGGCCTCCTGCAGGTGACTGCGTGAGCCGTTGGCGCTGTGCCAGCCGCTTCCCCATTGGCTGGCCTTTCCGCCTTTCTGTCGGCAGCGCATTAATGCGCTGCAGAATTCTCGTCGCCTTTTACCAGCGTGGCTCTGCATATGCCTCATGTGTAACTGGGCTGGGCCCGTCATCCTGTGCGGGCTTTGTCACCCTCCTCATGGGCCTCAAAATTCTTTATGGGCCAGGACATGGGACCCAACACAATGGATAAAATTGATTCAATTTTTTTAAAATTAAAAATAAAAATAAAATTAGATTAAATTAGAATTAATAATTGAAATTAATAATTTTTTTCATATTTTGAAATGACATTGATTATAACCATAATCACACAAGTACAATATTTTGGGTTGTGAAAAAAATGAAAAAATAAAAATAAAATAAAAATATGTATTTTTGTATTATCTGGAGGTTAAATAAAAATATCTATTTTATAAAATTATCTATAATTTTCCAATCTTACTATCGCCTTAATTATTCCCTAGGGAAAATGATAGAATTTGACATTTGATTAGTGAAAGGAGAGAAAATGATGGAAACTTTTTATTTTTATTTTTTATTTTACAGTGTGAATTAATGTTGCACTAGTGGTTCAATTAAGTAAAATAAAATTATCAAAAGTATTTATATTTTGTTGGTAATTTAAACTTGTAAGTTAATTTTATCAATTAAGTAATTTTAATTAAATTAGATATTATTTGATGAAAAATATTAGTTAAAATGGTATTAAATTTTATTAATATTGCATGCCTGCATGCAAACTGTCATTTTTAGCCTCAACTAGAACTTGAGACACGTCAATTAGATAAAAGATATTTGAATAAAAATCATTCTTATTTATAATTATATAATAAAACTAGCTTAAAATAGCATTAGAATATAAGTGACGAAATTTTAAAAATTAAGAATAAAATTAAAAATTTTTACAGCCTAAAAACTTAAAATTTTCAAAATCATTAATGTACACTATTTTCTATGTTGAATTATAAATTCAACAACTAGTGCATCATTAAATGGGTCAATCTCTTATGTTGAATTTTGGGTAAATCTATTATGAGTATTACTCATAATAAATGGGTCATTTTAAAATTTGAACGGATTTGCTGGTGATGCGTCCCTGGTGTTGAGTTGTGGTACGGATTATGGGGTTACTCGATCTTTCACTGCGGGTCAAATTAGAGTGAGTCCAATCTCCGTCTCTACTAACCTGAAATCTCTACATCACAAATTATAAACAAGAGATCAAAGAATTGACGGGACTTACTTCTCGATTTATCCTCTAATACTCAAGTCAAAAATCTTTCCATAAAAATAGAAAGATATAATGAGGATGTGAGAGAATACATAATTACATATATGTAGAAGATGTGAGTAAAAAATTGGGCTCCTGTAATGTGCTTAGTAGGGGCAGTTTAGAGAGGATGGAGGTTTTGTCTCCTGTTTGATTGTATGTGGTCGGTAACTCACTAAGATCGTACTTGATAAGTGGCTCAGTGGAGGTGCACTTGGTAAGTGATTCACTAGGGGTACACTCGTGAAATAGCTTATTAGAGATGTATTTAGTAAGTGGCTTATTAGGGGTGTACTTGTGGAGTGGTTCATTACGAATGGAGAGAGGAGAAACTATATCCGAGGAAGAGAGTTTGGTTCTCCTTATAAGCTTTAGGAAGTCGGGAGATCCCCCCGGTCCGAAAGAGGGCTTCGTGGGTTTGAGCAAGGCTCTCAGATGATTCCAGAGAATCCTCTCCCTTACCTTGTGGTGGCGATAAATATTCGTAATGTTTCATGGAGAAGGATTTAGTGGCAAGGTCTGCAAATGATTCGCTGGTCGTTGGGGCGTTGACGAGAGTTTCCATTGTTAGGCGTAACCTTGCTACGATGATGAGGTCGTGAGTGATCCCCCAATCCAGTCGTACGAAGGTTTTAGGTGGCATTCTGCATGCGTGTGCTCTGACTGCCGTAGGTGCAAACTCTGATCGCTCTGCTAACTACCTTACCAAGAGTTTTTTGGATTTGTTCGTTTAACTACGTTACTGGTTGGGTCATTGACGTATGTTCTTTTGGCCTATTATTCCCTAGGCCTCACTTTAATTGCTGTAATGGCGTCTAGGTTGGGTCGAATTAATCTCTTTCTTGAGATTTTGTCCGTTATCTACTGGGCCTCTCGTTGCAATGATAGTTGGGCTTGGGACTCGACCGGCCCACGGTATTATTAAACCCAGCAGATGGAATGATTTGAACGAGCAAATGATTGAAGTGACGCGGGAGAATAATTCCCGATGGAGCAATAGTGAATTGATAGCAAGTGTTCAAAGACAATGTTTACCTTCCCCGTTCTGAATATAAAAATCCTATACATTTTTTACGTTATACATGAGATCACTTAATATAAAAGGCATTAAATAAATAAGAAAAAGAGAGAAAATGAAGATATTTGACATTTGAGATTCAATTCGAGTTTTATATTTTGCTAAACTCAAATACATTACTTTAATATTATTTTTAGGATGAATTTCTATGCAATTACTCCATTTCTCAATGTATTGTTCTTTAGTTGGTTGCTTTGAGTGTTTGAATTACATTCGATTAGACATGCACATGAGTTATTGTGAAGGGATCTCGATAAGGTTATTTTTATGACCGTACACTTTATAATAAATTTATTTCATACTTTTTTTTAATTAAGAATGATTATTTTTATTAAATATTATCATATAATTTATATACTCAATTACGTATTTTTATTCTATGTACTCTCATATCGTTTGATAGTTGAAGACTTATGAAGAAATTTAAATTTATTTTTGGTCAGTAAATGTTATATATGTTCATAAATCCCAACACAATGATAATTACTTTACATTTTTTTTGGGTAAGTGATAATGTTAACATTTTTATTAATCCTTATGAAAATGAGAATTTTTAGGTAGATATGATTATTGATAATAAAATTGTAAAAATAACTGAATAATAGAGAATTTAAATTTTATATTGTGATTTTGGCTTTCCTATATAAGCTATCAACTAATAGCAAATCACAAACTTCTGTAACCCTAACCCTAGCCTGCCTCATCTCTCTTGATTTATTACTCTTGCTTGTTTTGTTTTGATTATTAGGTATAAGAGTACAAAATTATCATTGAATTCTTGAGATTTTGAGACATAAGTATTATTAAAATAATATACTTAGGATATTTTTAATCTTTATAATTTAATAGTAAATATTTTAAGATATAAAAAATTATTTATGATATTTTTTATAAATTTTTTTATAATATTAATATATATTAAATATTAAAATGATAATTGTTTTATTTGCACAAATTAAAGAAAACAGTAGACCACACGATTAAAGTTTTTTTTTTAATTCGGTACTTTGTCTTCAAGTAACCAACGAACACGTTCGACCGGCTTCAATAATTCAATTACCCACGGCTTCATACTAACGTGCGCCTTGGAGAACGCTCCATTCTCTGTCCTCGCGAACAGGCCTGGAATTGGCTAACTTGTACCCTACCAGCTCATTTTAGAGACTATCCCGAGGTAGATCCGCAAAGCACCCAACAGCCAAAGGCTTGCAGGTTTTCTGCTCCATCTTTGTCATTCATTTTATTATATATATATATATATTTTTTATTTTTCCCTTTTTTGGGGCGACCACGACTTACCAAGATTTTGCTTCAGAAGGTACACTATCTTCATTTTTCACCATAAATGATCACTGTTTTGAATGATTGTAATTAGTTACTAAATTATTAACTCATAATGCTGAATTATTGTAGTTGTCCAATTCTTAAGTTTCACTGCGTGGTTGTCTTGCTCGCAAGAATTTGAATTCACTGATTGCATATGTAATTCAGACCACTCAAATGCTAATGTTTCATGAATTATGTAGATTATAGTATATATCTAAGATAAGATGGTGGCGAAACAATCTCTTGATGCCATTTGGCCAAGTCAGGCCTCAAACATAGAAGCAGATTAGCGTAGCTGGACGAGGCTGAAGAAAAGGGTTTTGGGTGTCAAATATACATGGCAAATTTCGACTTGGGTCAATATCTAAGAGCAGACTTCCTGTTTTGAAATTATTTATAGCCATAAGTGATGGATTAATGTCGTAGGGGTTTACCACAGACTAATGACAAAGAATTGGAATTTTCGCTTATGTGACAAGACGGAATTTTGGGGGAATGCAATAATTGGAGGACCCGGTTGAAGTAAATATGTGGTTGTAGTACATGTTTGGTGTTTGTCTGAGAGTGCTGTTTGTTGAGAAATCAGGAAGTCGAGTCTTTTCACTGAATAGAGATGGCGATGGCATATTGAATAGATGAATGGGCTGCAAATCTTTACAATTTCTGATGAAAAATGCTATAGTGATGCCAACGAGTTTGAAAATCGTGATATATATAACAGATGAAAAGACTTGCGTGAAAATTCTCGATGTTTAATTGATTCACAACTGCAGTAGAAGTAATAAACTGGTTGCCCATATTTGTACTGAAGGAAATGGGAATAGTTGAATCTGTTTTTATATGTTCTTAGCCTGATAATAACAGTTTGTATTGCATAATTCTTCCAGATTGAGGTACTTTCATAAGTGGAGGCTAAGTAACTGAAACGGACTATGGATTCCCAAAGCACCTATTATTTGGACCCCTTTTTCTTTTTGCGGAATATAAAGTATAAGAATATATAATACACATAAAATATATTCTAATTTAGATATAAGCAGTAAACAATAAAAACAATAATAATAAAGATGAAATTTTGGTGACGAATGAAAACTTCAATAATCACGGTTATCAAGTAAAACCCTCCAGGTTTCAATGGCCAGGAAAGATATGCACTAAGAAAATTAACTTATATAGACCGGGTGATACAAACGTGCTCACCTAGCCGACTTACTGCCGTATTGTAACCCTTATTAAGGAACTCCTTGGATTTACCCGCGGCAACGGAATCAAATGCCTTTCTGTTTTCTTGTCAATCTTCCTTCACGATCCGTTGAATCACCGAACACCACTAGAGCCTAGTTTCCATGCCACTGTCATCACCAATGAAGGTTAATAGGCGAGAAAACTTGTAGTGGAAGCACAATAGTTGAGATCAAGTTTTCTCAAATGGAGCAAATAATAAGCACAAAAGAGAGGGTTGTTTTTGTTGAAACGGCTGTCCAAAAATCTCTCCAGAAATCTAGGGAAAAAAGAATAAGATGGGTATTTATAGAGAGGCTCAAAAATTAGGTTAAAAAATATGTTGTTGGAGACATACGCATCGCAGCGCTCGAGCATGCAGCAGGCGCGCTTAGGGTTACAATGAATGCACGCCCCAGCTCTCGAGCGCAACTTGGGCGAGCTTCGGGCGTTGGGTTCACTGGAAGCAGCGCTTGAGCGAAGCTCAAGTATGCCTCGAGCTCCAACTTCTTTGGAATCGGTGTTCGAGCGCTGGTCAAGCATGCTTCGAGCTCTGACTTCTCTGGAATTAATGCTCTAGCACGAGTTAGGTGAAGGGCATGCGTGGATACCAGGAGATGTACAACGACGATCTTCGAGCGAGAATATGATGCAGATCTTCCGAACATAGGGAAATAAGCCAACGAACGATACCAATGAACGACCAGATATGGTTACGGAATATATCAACAATCAATATGCCTAATAGTAACTATTTATTAATGAACAAAAAATCATCTAACTTGCAGGCAGAAGTTACTTAAGATTGTTCAATGGGTGTCATCAACAGTTTTACTGGTGTTTCAATTGCTGATAATTTCCAAGATTTGTTGATAAGATATTTCGTAGTTGATGTCCCACTAATTATAGGTAGGAATGTCAAAATGAGCTGTCATTGCCACAACAGGTGTAGCATCTCATACCTTTTAGGATATCATATGTCCGGAGTCTACATCTATTTTGTATTATCTCCCTTGTTCTTGTTCTTCTACACTTAAACTCAGTATCCTTTTCACCCAGCTTGCCAATTGGTATCCCAAGCTATAGGAATGGCGGAGACTGCTGCTGGGGAAATTGACCATGCTGATTCACAGCTGAACAATGGCGTTGTGCTAGACCGAGATGTCCTTGTGGAAGTGTTAACAAGGTTAGATTTGGACTTGGCATATTCCTCTGAGAAGCTAGTAAATTTGGATTTATATGTGACAAATGTGTCTCTTGGGGATAACAATCTTGGAGATTTATCGGTGGCAAATGACAATATCACTGCAGAAGAAATCGAGAAGGCTATGATTTTTGATATTTGGTGTGGTTATCTAGATTCTGAATCAAGGGAGCTCGGATTTATCTTAGATAGTCTTCAAGAGCAAATACTTTTTGCTCACCAAAAAATATCCTCATGCAAAGACATGAGAGAATTATTTACTGTTTTGCAAGCAAGGTTGCATAGTTCGAAAAGCTTTTTAAAGCAATTGCAGGAGCAGCTAGTAGAGGTAAAGAAACAGTTGGGCAAGTTGCAAGAAACACACTTGACTGTAAGACCAAAAATCTGTAAGTCCTGAAAAGCTTTCAAATATGTCATCTGCTAATCATTTCTTTTCTATCATAAATGAGGATCACGTATGAAGCTGCAAAGTTTTCTCTTCTTGATTGTTTCTGTCTGCAGCATACATGTCAACAGATGAAAACTATGAGTTGAAGTTGAATCTGCAGATAGCCGAACAACAAAAAGTTGTTCTAAGGATGCTGGAGAAGTCTCTCGCACGAGAGCTTGACCTCGAGAAGAAGTTCATAGAATTCAAACAGCACGATGAAGATTTCAAATCAAACCTGTGCCTTGCACACCGGGCTCTGTCGAGTGTGGAGACAGAAACCATAGTTGCTTGGGAGAGTTTCCTAGAGGCAGAAAATGCTGCTGAGGTGTTTATGGGTGTAGCAAAAGAAATGATGGGCCAACTCCAGATTGTTCAATTTAATCTGAATGGTTCAATTCAACGAGAAGAGGAGCTGAAATCTAAACTTCAAACTTGTCTAGATCAGCTAAAATCTCGGCCATCAACTATCAATGAAGGTTCTGATGATAAAAATTCTAACCATGGTGAAATGAATGCTTTAAAGGAGAAAGTGACAATGCTTGAAGAGAAGCTGAAAGACTCAGAGTCAAGGCTAAAACGAGCAAATGCAGCAAGTGAAGTCAGTCGAGAGCAACTTTCTGAGATGGAAGATGTAGTTGAGACACTGAGAGAGAGTCTCTTTGAGGCAGAAAGCAGGGCCCAAAATTTTGAAGGCAAACTCACTGCATTGAACGAGACAAACATGGAACTTACAGAAGAACTGGGATTTCTAAAAAGTGGAGCTGATAGTAAGGCGGAGAAGATAAGCTTGCTAGAGAAACAAGTCAGGAAATTGGAAAATCAACTACAGCACTCAAAGGCATCATCTGAAGCTAGTCAAGAGCAGCAGAATATGCTTTATTCAGCAATTTGGGATATGGAAACATTGATCGAGGATCTAAAGTCAAAAGTTTCAAAAGCAGAAACTAGGACAGAGAATGCTGAAGAGCAATGCCTTATGTTGGCTGAAACTAATTTAGAACTCAACAAAGAAATAAGCTATCTGAAGTCAAGAACTGAAAGCTTCGAGTCATCATTGGTGGAAGGTGAGAGAGTAAAAATAGAAAGGGTAAAAGAAATCAATAATGGGGCTAAACTTATTACTGATATGGTCATGCAGCTTGCCATTGAAAGAGAGAGGATCCATAAGCAGGTATCGCCTGTTAGCCAAATCCATGATAGTTTCTTGCTTCGACCATTGTCAAATCCAGCTTTGATTTTAGCTTTTCCTGCTTTGCTTCTAGAAATGTGATATCAAAACTTTCTATGTGATTGACTCACTAAAACAAACAAACAGATATCAATTTCTTGTACAAGTTGGTGTAAGAGGGTGACATTCAATAAAAAATGGTAATTGAATTGAATTGAATTGAGAAAGTTAATATTCTTTATATATCCAAAAAATGGTGCTCTATACGTTCTGGACCAAAATGCCTTGGCCAATGCTGGTTTGAATTTCCTTGTGCAGTTGAATTCTTTAGCAGGGGAGAACAAAATATTGATGGACGAGTTACGGAGAACTAAGAAATACAGTTTTGAGATGAAGCTGGCAAATAAAGAGGATGATGCTAAAGTGTTTCTTTCGTCTATGAGTAACTTAGCCACCACAAGCACAAGAGGAACTCTGGAAGAGCTAACAGGGCCTACATCTACACCTAATCTGGTGGGTACACTAATTTATATTAAATCAAGTGAATTGACAGAGGCAGATTCATATAGTTAATTCCACTTGATCTTAGTAAGGACTGAAGATTTTGTTGTTGGTCTTGTTCCTCTAAACTACTCACATTTCTTCCTTCAATGGTTATTTCATTCATTTTCTACAGGTTGATGAGCCACCAGACAACACATCGAAAAATGAGACTGAGTTCGGATCCTCCCAATCTGTCAACCATGCTGCTGGAGTCCTTTTGAAGGATGAAGCTGCTGCTGATGAACGATCTCGGCGTCTCGACACCAAGTACATTTTTATGGCAATTCTAGTGTCAGTGTTGTCTGCTTTAGGCATGCTTATGTATGGGCAAGAACTATTTTCTGCCTTGGGACATTTCCTTGGCCGGCAATGAGGAACCATCTACGCATGCTCTAAGTGCTCTTTGTACCACTTCATGCAGTTTTTCTATTCTTAGAAATTTAATTACTGAATTTGTCGTGTATATATTCAGCATACTTTCCTATTGGGAAGCTGCATATTCAATTGAATTCAAGATTTGTGCAGTTGAGTATGAAAACTATGGACTGAAAGTTCATTATGGCAAGTGAATCTTTTTCCAATTTGTTTTAAATCTTCAGAAAACCGAACTCAACATTTTAAATAATTTCTTAGAATAGTCTTTATAATGAACCTTTGAGTTGATTTTAGTTGACTACAATAACGTGGCCCATTATATCCCCCAGCCTTTTAAAGAAAGACAAATTATGTTCCTTAGGTCTAAAAACTTTGTCATCATCAAAACTAAAAATGGTCCCCTTGATATCATTCCAAGTAAGGGAGTATCACATATGAAAAGGGACAGAGCCATGAACAAAATGTCTGATATCATCAGGCCGGATAGCATCCTTAGGGACCTCGGCACCAAGATAACAAGTGGTCCAAGACAATGTTTTTAACCTTAATGAGGCTACTTATGCAAAAGTCATCATCCTTGTAGAGGCATAGAATTCTGTTTCTAGTATGTCTCAAGCATAGATTTAAAGAAGAACTTAGTGCAATAGTCTCTCTCAAAAACTCATATCACTTCGGCCTTTTGCTTGAAAAAGCTCTCCTCGGATATAAGAGCCTTCATATAGGTTTTTTGAAGAAGTTTCTCCGGCACTTAAGGGTTGAAGGTCACCATTTGAAGGGTTGGCTTGCAGGGTGAAGTGATAGTGATCTGAATCAATTTTGGCCTTGGGGAGCAGTAGAGAGATATATCTATCTGATGAAAGAGTTAGGCCTCTTAATACTGGATTTGATAACCTTCAACTTAAAAATAACTTGGAACATAGAAACACCAGTAACATTAATACTCCAAGCATCCCTAACAAAAGGAAGGAACTCGTGATGGTTGGTGATGAAGTTGTTAAATCTAAACATGCATCTTCTAGGGAAAGCGTGGGAGTCAAGAATGATAGTTAGGAAGTGATTAGAGATGTGTCGAGGGAAAAGTAAGTGTTGGAGGTACAAAATGAGTCAAGTCATTGATTATTTAAAAGAATGCGGTCAAGTTTTTAAAAAGTGTAACTGTCGTCTCTTTTATTATACCAGGTGAAGAAGCAACCCTTTTAGATGAAATTATAAAGACCACAGCTGAGGATGCAAGAGTTGAATTCCCTCATCGAGGTCCTGTCGGTGGAGCTTCTCACAATTTCAATAAGAAAGCAAATAACATTGAAGTCGCCCGTAATAGCCCAAGGAGCATCCTAGATTTGAGCTTCAAAGGAATCAAGTTCCCTTCAATAATCTTTACATTAGGACAAGTTATTATTAGAACCATAAACAAAGGAAATAAATGTTAATTGGTGGATAGCATATTAAAAACCTTACAAAGCATAACTGGCTCACAGCGACATAAGATTGAGAGCTGGGCCTCGGCTGGGTCCTAACAAACCTATATGCGATCATAGTGCCCTGACCCAAAATTCATTTCCCAGTGCCAAAAAGGGAAGATGTGAGTGGCGAAATCCAAAGCCTTCCCATCTCTAACCTTTGTCTCCATGTGACCACAAACTTGAAGACCGAAAGAATAAATGAAACATTTAATGTAATTTTCTGCTATTTCAATTAAGATTTAATAGACATTTGGCTCGGAGGAGTTATGAATAAAAGTAATTAATGAGCTATTTAATAAGGTAAGCCTAAGCTAAATTTATGTCAAGACCAATCGGATCGGGCTTGTGAAAATTTTGGAGGAGTATTTTGATAATTCTTTAATTGATAGCCAATAATTAATATCAGTGCATTAGAATATTTGTTATGACTTATTATTGGCTTTATTGTGTATTTATAATGTGTAATTGAAAGTGAAATTTTATTAGGCCCATATTTTTGATGCTTTCATATTATCAAGTGTAAATACACTGCCATCTTCCTTCAATTGGCTGCATCCTTGCTTGTAATTAGGACAATTAATTAGGATAAGAGTGTAATTATGAGGGAGATAAATTAATTTCCTTTAGCTGCCCTCTCTTGATTGTATTTATTTACTTTCTATGTAAGTGGAAACAGCTCCCTTATCCGTTTGCTACACTTTGTTGATTTTTCTAAGTAATTGAGAGAGAATTATTCACTGACTGCTAGTTTTCTTCTCTTGGTGCCCACCATGGTGTCTTGAGATCCATTTTTTAAGTATCAATAGTGGTCATTTGTATTGATCAATCCACAATTTTCACATGTCATGAAGCAAGTGAAGTATAGGTATTAGATGCTTAATATCATATTCGTGAGATTTGGTTTTCATCGTTTTTCCTATGGTGCTCGATTGGCTAGCAAGCTATAATTCAGACGCCACACTGTTATTTGGCCAGCATTTAAATGAAGTTTAAATACCAGCATGTTCATAATTAATTATGAGTATTTCATACTTCTATAACATAAATATACTTTTTTATACTTTAAAATGCATGATGTTTGTTTGTTTACATTTAGTCTTAGGGTAAAAAAATTATTTTAATGCATGATATACCACTTATACCATATAAACTGGTATAATTATGATTTGAATGTTCGGTGTGTGACCAGTGTAGCTTATGATGGTTATTCTAGAGTTATGTCGAGAGCGTGGAATAATAGTTGACCAGTAGGGTGTCATGTGTCGGCTATTTAGTGTACTTGGAGAATAGTTTTCTTTGACCTCGGTCTATAGCTACCTTTCTAATGCAAGATATGTTAGACATTGAAGTGGCTAAAACAACCACAAAAGCGAAATTTACAATCGACTTTATATACCTCCGGTAATTTGATGCTCTGTTTTTCGACGTTCGATTCGGACTGGCTCCGTGCTTCTGGATACTCCTTCACTCGTTTAGATGGTGTATTGTTTGAGTTGGATGCCAGGGACAAAGCCAGAAGGCTCAATTTATAGGCGAAACCATCACCCGCCTCAACCGAGCGTTTGGTACTCAAACCGGCCAAAATTGATT
>JAOVVI020011025.1:0-12460 GCA_028571085.2 Nepenthes alata
AACAATATATCAGAAAAGCAATTATAAAATATTTTTAAGAAAACAAAAGGGGTCATTTGATTCTAATTTATTTAAAAGACTCAGCCTTGGAATGCAGGTTATGACTATTCTCACTAAGGTGGGAATAAGCTATTCCCACTAATTGGGAATATAGCATATGCACCAAAATATTTATTTTCAAGAAAAATTTAACCAAATAAAAAATTAGGCATTCAAATTTAAGAGAAATAACCAATTTCTATATCAGATATGCAATAAATAATCATATAAAGACAAAAATTATGAAAAAAATAGCATCGAAAATCATGATCAATGATTGAAGTACAATCCAAAAGTCGATTCAAACTCCTTATATCTCTCCAGCTCAAAATGACATAGGATGGAACACAAAATTTCAGATATTATATAAAATAAAGAAATACTCATTATTTTAGGAATATATATTACTTAAATATAATAAATAAAAAAATAAAAATGAAGTTGTACTGTGTTATTATTTATTTTGGAAAAATATTTATTTTTTTAAAAGATTTTATTTTTTAATAGAATAGTAGCCAACGAAATTGTTATTTTATTGGCCATAAGATGTGAATATAATTTTTTTTCTCACTAATTAAGCATATTATAAGTATTTTAGTGAGTCATTTATATTTGTATAGTGGGCGTCATCCTATGTGATGTGTTTTTGGATTTAAATTTCGAACAGATTCGGGTTGGTTCGCTTATCCTGATTTCGGCTCCGTTTACTGAGTAAGAATCCTGCACACCACTAAAATAAACAGGAGGTTAGTGTGTCAGCGAAAAGTTATCCCATCGAAAATATTATGACGCTCAAGTCAGTAAACAACATTCGAAATCAGAGAAGGTTGTTGGAATTGAGAATTGAAATGGGGAGAGTGCAAGAGTGTGTGGATATTCAGATAAAAGAGAGGTAAAGTCGTCTTCTTGAATCTGGATGATGGGGAGGCAGTAAACGATTGTCAGAATCACGTTTGTATGCTTTGAATTTTTTGAGTGTCAATAAAGAGCAGAGAATTGTATCCTATATTTGTTGTAGTTGTGGGCGTTGTGTGATTAAAGCTTGCGTACCCCTGAATGAGAATTCTATGATTCACTTAAATGATGACAGGGTGATCTCCATTGGTTGAAATGTACGATCCCCTGCGTTATTCTGGATGGCCTTCCTTCTACAGGGAAGCGCAAGTTGTCAAACTGGCTGATATTGCTTCCCTCATGGCGGTTAACGACTTTCTAAGTTACTTACCTTCCCTTCATGTATTATACTGTCGAAGAGCCCCAATTGGCAGGAGATTGAAAAAATTTGGCGCATTCCTTATGAAAAGGGCATTACTTTTGTCAATATCCTTTTTTGGGTGCTGGCTGAATTCGTAGAAAGTGCTGAAAGAGTCGTTGCTGGTCATCTGCTGGATCTTGGTCTCAAGTGAGTCAGGTCTGTAAAAAGCTGTTTTATTTTCGGTTCGTGCTATAGTGATTTCGGTCAACGCTCGAGTTGACCGTTTTGTACGCGAGTTGGCCGTCCGCCTGTGTCGCAACGGTCAATGCTGGCGTTTGGAGAGCGTTTGGGCCTTTCAGGATTTGTGCCTTCACTTTCTGTTGGGCTAACGTTGGAGTTGACCGTCAACAGGCTATTTGGGCATTCTTTAACCGTTTGGCCAATCCAACTACGGTATACCCATCATTATGGATGTTAGGTTAGTAAATACAATATATTTATTTGTGATATGTTATTATATATTTTAATAATTAGTTAAACAAATATATTTTTTGAAAAAAATAATTATATATTTTTATTGGTAACAATATTATAAAATTATACTATACTTCTGATATATTTTAAAAATAGAATTATAAATTAGATGAGCCAATTAGATAATTTCATGTGAAACCAACATATTTGGTCGAGTAAAGTTACTTATCCCTCCCTCGATAGCCCACCTATAACTTTAATTTATATATAGCCTATTGAAATTTTTTAAAAAAATATATAAACAACGATAATATATTTAAAGAAAGAGTTATACGTATTTTGTGATTGAGCAAATATTTAGTATTTTTTTGTAATTTGTAGAATTAAATTTTATATTTTAAACTCTTCTCAAACTTAATTTTTGGATAGAAATTTTATTAGTCTTTTTCAACCAATTTCTCTCAAATATTTAGTATAAAGGGTAATTCAATCTTGTTGTATAAAAACAGCCCCAAAAATAATATGTAGGCATATATATATATTAAACTTAGTTTACCTAAAATATAAATGATATCTGAGAATTTACTTATATTCATTTCTAAACTGTATAAATATTTATCGTATGAGATAAAATTCTGAACCGAATAGATCAAATGGGTTGGAAAGCCCGATTTTGATCATCATCACTGCGAACCCTTTTTATGATACCTTGCGCTCGTTATCTCAGCCGCGTATCTACCCTACAAACCCTACATCCTTTCTGCTCTTCCGATTCATCAAGGCGGCGCCGATCGCACACCATCGCTGCCGTTATGTCTCAGGTATACCCCTCTACTCCGTTAGATGATTGACGTTTTCTACGTTTTCATTGTCTCCCAATCTGGCTTCGTGATTTGCTGGTCGGTCCGGGTGTAACGGATTAAATACGATTTCTCTGTTGAAATACTGAGGAATCAAATTATAATAGGGTTTTAGTTGAGCATCTATTTCCTTCTCTAGTCGAGTGCGGCGAAGGAATCGGGGCTTGCTTTATGTACGTCAGTGGTTTCATTTCCTTCCCCGCGAGGTGAAAAACTTGATTGTTAGTGCTAGAGTATTTTTTTCCTGATAACTTGGTTGTTCTCAGGTGGATAATAGAAATTCTTCGGCAACCAAGCGCGCTCGAACTGATGGTACGGCATTCTAACTGATCGCCAGTGCAACTATAGCTCGTATCTTTCGAAGATTGATGTGTTTCGCTGAATTGCGGTTGAACTGCTTTCTTACGACGGCTTAAATAGTTAGTACTGATATAGTTTAGTTGAAAATGGCTATAACATCAAGAAAGTTCCGCATTCCTCTTTTGCGTATGAAAAAATTTGAAGTTTTGTTATTCAAGTGCCCCTTTTACAAAGACACGAACTGACATTTCTGACTTGCGAGGCCTTGTATTTCCTATAAATCTAATTATAAACAGAGTACCATATAATAAAAGTTTGCCCAGTCAACGAGATTTTCACATCTTAAGATATGAGGATTGTCAGATGCATGTGGCCTCGTATATGCATTAAGGCTAGGTTGTTTTATGGTTTAAAACCGTGATTTCCTGGGCATAATGGAGCAATCTTATCATCGCATTAATGCTCACCATTTAATTATATAAAAAAAAGTATAGATAATAATCAAATAGAATGCACTCCTAGAAGCGGTGTCACTAGATTTGACTAATCGTCTTAGATTATAGGATATCATTCAAGAAAAAAACTTGAGTTTTCAAAGGATTTCATGCGATTGTCTCTCGTATGGAATTCGTCAGTCATCCATCTTGGTATCTTATTGAACAACGAGGTCGAGAATTTCAATTTTCTGGATGTATCATGATCTCCACTTAGAAGGATTTAATTTGAAAAAATTGAATTGAAGGTCAATTGATTATAGCAATGGATTGCAGATTATTTGGACCTTTCAATTCATAAACACTTAAAAGAAAGAAAGCCCTTGATAGTACATATGTATTTTGTTATGTAATTTCCACTAGCTTGTATGAGGTAGTTCGGTTTGTCTTAGAAGCTTGCGTTGTGGACCTAAATTTACCTTTTCAGTCCCTCCATTAGCATATGTATACCCCTTGAGATTTTTTGTGGAATCTAGGTGCTATGTCATCATTTCTTGTCGGATTCCTTCTTTCCACTGTGACATTGAGATTGAGAATTGCATCAATACGAATGCTTTTTTAACCGAATCTGATCTCATGAACGGGAAAATTGGTTTCTCATATTAAATAGCATAGATCTGCATGAGCATTTGCTTATCCAGATTCATGTTTGTACCTTCAGTCTGTGTGATGAGAATCATGAGGCAATGTTTTGTTCTTTTTCTTTCTTTGTTGTTTTCTTTGATGTGATTGCAAGATATGATCATTTGAAGCTTTGTGTTCTTAGGTGGTCGTAGGGAAGATGACTGGACCTGCCCCGTCTGTGGTAATGTCAATTTCTCATTTAGAACAACTTGCAACATGCGTAATTGTACCCAACCCAGGCCAGCTGATCACAATATAGTAAGCGTTCATCTGTGGCTATATCTATCTATCTATCCATCCATCTATCTATCTATGTTAGCGTTGCATTTTTTATGAAATTGCATTTCATGGCATTAAGCAATGAAGACATGATTTTTTGTTCTTAAATAATACTCTTTGCTCCTTAATAAATGTCCCTGCTTGACTTTCATCCAAACAAATCTAAGTTTGACTATTTGTGTTGACTATTTCTATTAGATTAAAACTATATTTAGAAATTTTTCATAAATTTCAAGACTTTAAAACAGCTAAACTTTTGAAAAATAAAATTTTAAAGTTGGATTTGGATGACATGGAAAGTGAAACAATGTCACTTTTATGAAATGAGGGAAGTAACTGCGTGAGAGGGTACTGCATTTTCTGATTTTGAACCGAAAAATAAATAAATAAATAAAGATATAACTAAATGATGTGTTGTTTAGTGTTGTGAGTATGCCTAACTTGTTTATGCTGTTTTCCAATGAGCTCAGAGTGAAAAGGACAAGGTTCAGTCTTAGAAATATCTAAAAAGGGTTGAATAGGTATGCTTTTTCGAACTTACCAAAAAAAAACAAGCTTTTATGAAATTACAAATTTTAAAATTATTTGATAAAAACCATTTACACTTAAATGATTTGTAGATTTAGATGAGTGCAAACATTCAATCATCAACAGAAAATAAATAAACACAAAATAAGAAACACAGGAATTTTAGTGATAAAGGGAAACTCGTAACGCGTTCTGAGAAATCCTTTAGGCTGTCAGTTGCTAACTAAAAGATTCAATGTGTTCAGAAGTGTCAACTTATAAATTGATCAACAGACGTGCTATCCTAGTTGACTAACTCTAGATCAGTGTCCAAGATCTTTTGCACATGCATCACAGCAGCTACCTAGGTATTTCTGGTTTCTCCCAATGAATATTCTGATGGTTAACATCTTCACAATAAACTTCAAGGAAATGTGGTTTTTATTGTCGTCCTGTTATCCTTATTCCTCCACAAAAATAAAAGACTCAATTTGAGGATAAAACTAAATTATGACTCAGTATTTTAAATAACATTGTGTCATGCATAAGATCAGATACAGGATTTACCCATAATAATAATAATCTAAGAAGTGGGTGTTTGACCTTCATGGATTTTTTCACACTGCACAAATTGGTTCTTCCTCCTTAGAAAATTGGATGCTGACTCTTCTTTATGCAGAGAATGTATAAAAACTGACTTCAATCTTCAGTCAAAGCAGTTCTTTTTTAAAGTGGTGGAAAGTGACAGTGTCCCACTTATGCGTCTGGCATGCTGTTGGCCTTTGGTTCCTTGGAGTAACTTGATCGCTTGAGCTATCAACTTGAACACCACTCGTAGTTTGTTATGAAAGTGTTACAATCTTCATCAACATAAGCGCCTATCTTGCGCGACACTTGCGATTTGGCTTTAGAAATGAAACAATCTTCTTTAGCTTAAGCACTTAGCTGGCTTTGGAAATGAAACAATCTTTCTTAGCTTTATAGTTTTCACTGGAAATGGATTAACCCCATATAGCATGAGCGGCCAGTTTGCAGCCTACTTGCACTTTGAAATTGGAACTGAAACAACATCCCTCAACAGCTTGCGACATACTTGCATGTTAAACCTGTTATTGAAACCATCCCTGCAGCATGAGTGGTTCCCTTGCTTGACACCAGCAGCTCATTTGTCAACATTGAATTTAGCGTGTTTGTTTAACATTTTCCTGATGCATCACTGTGAAAATGTTAGAAAACATATAATTCCATGGGATATTACCAATGAAGATCCAACACAGAGAATTTCAGAAATTAGTGCAATGGTCACTGACCCATTGGTATACATGTTCTCGGTAGGATCTACACCTTGTATGTGCTTGTTTTCTGTAAATTTATTGCTTTATTCTCCTTCTGTTTTACCTTTTCTTTAGTTAATATATTTAGGGTGTTTTATTATGAGCAGCGTATTTCCTTTTCCTTGTATTGTTTCATCTTATAACTTCTCATTGCTGAAACATCATATGATATTGTCTGGAGATATACCAGAACTAGTACTTCACTTAATCGTTTGAAGCCTAGTTAGCACCTCTTTCTTATGCTGATATTTGGACATCGTCAAGTTTTGGTTTTTCATTTCTGTGTAGTATGAAATATTGTCTTGTGCAACCTACCAGAATGGTTTTTATCTCTTTATTGTTCTCTTTCAGAAATCTGTTATGAAGCCTTTGCATCCTCCACAAGGTTACTCATCTGCTGCTCCTTACGGAGGCTCTGGCACACCATATATGGGAATGACGCCTTATGGTTCTTCGCTCTTTAATGGAGCATCGATACCCGCTTATGATGCTTCATATTCAGGAGGTGCTGCATACCATTACAATTATGGTAACCGTCTTTCTGGAGGTAGTCCTTATCGACCACTGCCATTATCTGTACCACCACCATATCCTGGTGGATCCATGATGGGAAATGGTAATTCTTTTCATTCCAACTTATGTTGTGTTCATTTACTTGATTCTTTCACCCTTTTTTTTTTTACAAGTCTCTTGCTTTTTTTGTTACCGAATGAAAATCCTAAAGGATTCTATGCTGAACTGTGGCCTCTTTTGTATTGCCTCCTTTATTATCACAACTTCTGTATGCGATCTTCCTCCAGTTATTTATTCAATGGTGATGTTGTTAGTTACATGCCATTTCAATTTTAAATGCAAAACCCATTTTCTGAATGACTAGAAAAAGAAATTGCAAGCTATTTAACATTAAGTTCATGTGTTGCCTCACCAGTACCATCCTCTTTTCCGTTAACTGTTGGAGATCTTACCTGTAAAAAGAAACTTAAGGTGGAGTTATGGCCATGATTTTTGCTGTCATGATTGTGAAATAGAAGATACCACTAGAATATCCTACCATTTTGCCCATGTTGCAGTATTTTCATGTGGCAGGTGGAATGTATGGTATGCCTCCTCCCATGATGGACCGGTATGGCTTGGGAATTCCACCAATGGGTCCACCTCCTATGGTATGGATTAGATTTGCCCATGAAGGATTTGAAATAAATGTCTCAGATTTGGAGTGCTTAACATTGTCCAAATTTGTCCTCTGCAGGGGCCGAGGCCAGGATTTTTCCCAGATGACATGTCTCAGAGGAAAGGTGAAAAATGCAAATGCATTACACCTGTGCTATAATTAAATTCCAAAGCAATTCTTCTTTGGTAGTATTGACAACTTGCTTGTTTCTGATCCATTTTATTATTAATCTGTTATAGATGTGACCCGTGATAATGATTGGACTTGCCCCAAATGTGGAAATGTTAACTTCTCTTTCCGAACTATCTGTAATATGAGGAAGTGCAACACACCTAAGCCTGGATCCCAGGTTTGACAACCTGCTTATCACAAGTTGTGTTAACTTTGCAGCAGTCATGGTGGTGTCTTTCATTGTTCTGCCATATCGATAGTGCATTCTATTTGTGTTACTTAAGCTGTGTATTCCATTTTATAATATTGGTTGGAACTAATTATTTCTCTCTTATTTGAAACTTGCAGGGTACAAAATCAGAGAAAAATTCCAGTAAGAACCTTTTTTCTAGGTGGATAAAAATGCTTCGTGTTTTTAAGAATAAAACTTACGTGGATGTATCTCTTTTCCCAGAGCAAAAGATGCCCGAAGGTAGCTGGAAGTGTGAGAAATGTGGCAACATTAACTACCCCTTTAGGACCAAGTGCAATAGGCAAAATTGTGGGGCTGATAAACCGCCTGAAGATGAGGAGCCATCTTCATCAGAACCAGAAGGAAATGAACAGGTCTGTGGTGTGATGTGCTTTCCTTCTGTTGCCTTTTTATGGTTGGTACTGTCATTATTTTTCTTTATCATTTTTGTACACATTAGAAACTTGATTACCGCTATAATTTACAACCATTATGGTCTGAAAAAGGTAAACTTTTATTCATCAAATCTGTTTGGCTGTCTTTATTTATTGCCTTTCTTGTAGATAATCTCATTGTCAGGCACTTATTAATTTGCAAAAATTGTCTACAGTGAGTACTAGGGCATGTCTGATTGTTGGGAAGGTCCAGTCGTCGTCCAGCATGCTCAGTAATATCGGTGTCTGAAAGTCGGTCATGTCGTCTTCATGTTGCAGCCCTTACTTTGCGTTATCATGATCTGTGTCGAGTTCTTGTATTAACTTCACTGGTATATTTCGTCCTTGTAGACCCCTTTTTTCCCGCTTTGGATGCATAATGTGTCAGTCCAGCATTGTCTGGGGAAAAAATTAAATTACATGTTGGTTATGGTTTATGTTAGGAATGTGTTAATTTCAGGGATCAAGTCATCTCTATCCTAGTGAGTTTGTTGTCATTCATCTGAGCTTGTGCAACTAGTGGGATAACTGCAGTCTGTAGTTCCCAGTTTTAATGTTGGTTTAAATTGTCTTCGTGTGGTTTTGCACCCTGTGATATCGAGGGTTTAACTAAGTTTCATAATATTAAGATCTCGGGGTAGGAAGTTTTTTTTCAGTTGTTTGCTTGTGGAATGATGGTCTGTTCCTTTCCGTATAGTTTCTTTCTTTCGGAGACCGTAGCTTTATTTGATTTGCAGTCCAGTTCAATTAGAGCCCTAAGAGCACTCTCATTGGGCCATCTAAATGAGCGTCGAAACTTAAATTTAGAACCGAATACCCAAAAAACATACAACATTGGGCTGTTTATATGTATTTAAAGTTAACTGTCGAAATTTTAAACATAGGTAGAGGAAAATTGTAAACATGGGTAGAGAGAGGGATTTAGTTTAGACATTTGTAAAATGGGTTTCTATGTTGAAACAAAGCAACCCACTTCTCTCTCCTGCCCATTTTTCTTTCATTACCACTGCATCTCATCTCTTTATTCATAGGATTTGACCACCACACTGCAGGCACCACCACCACCATTATCACCACAATGCCCTGTTGTTATGTTGATTTTATTCCTAAATTGAGTATATGTTTGTTGGGTCCAGTACGTAGGCCCAAGGAAATTCCAAGCCCAACCAGCGAAGCAACAGCTCAAATGGCGGATCCAGTCCAGCGTCCCAGAACAACCTACGTGGCGGCCCGTACTCGTAGCCAATGAACGTCGCCTGTAACCCAATAATTCGGCCGTCGGGCGATAATGGTGGCGCAGAGGAAATGAGCCAATGGGGAGAGGGTTAGCGTTGTCAACCGTAGCTCACGCTGCTGCCCACAGTTCTCCAACCAATCCTAACGCGAAAGGTAGACCAAGAGTGACTTGCGACGCCCGGCGGTCTGCCTACCATCGCAAGGCTAATAATCAATGGCCAATGAATCTTTGCAAGAGGGATTTTCGCGCCAAGAACTCCGGACAGAAGAGCCATAAATTCCCTCTTCGCTCATGGAAAGAGAGAGGGATCGATCAATCTACCTCCAAGAAAAATAGAGCATGGCATTGAGACATACGCTCTTGCGAGCACCGGCTCTCAGAAACATAGCTAGCTCTCGCTTTTCTCTAGCCTACTACGGGCCGTTATGGTCATCTGTTGCTGTGGTGCATTCTGGTAGCCAGGCCTCCCATTACTCGCTCACCAATCTCTTATTCCCGCATTCACGCACTCCCTACACATTCACAGTATATTCCTGCGCACCTTTAAGCGTGTGCCCCCTTTCCGTTTATTGCGAAAGGTTGCGGATTTGAGTATCAGAGTATTTTCGGTGGGAAAATCCCGTCGGGCCTCTGACTTCCTGTTTATTTGTTGTGTTGTGCAGGGTCCAGGTTAACAGTGACAAAGATCGGATCCGCTCGTCACTACCTCCAGCTGACGAGGAATCCGAAGGCTCCCTAATCCGTACAATTAAAAATCCGGGACGTAATATTGGCGTCGTCTGTGAGAACGAGACAAAAAGCCTAGTGTCTCCTCACACTGAATCCTTCATAGCAAGATGGTCAACAGAAGGGCACAAGCAAGCGCCCCAGCAAGAGATGAAGCCGCCCGTGGCGACGACGCCTTTGTGGACAGCCGTGTAGACACCTGTCCAGAACCTGACATCCATCGCTTAGCAGCGAACATGGGCAACATGAGGTTGATAATCCAGGCCCTCTACAACTGGACGAGCACACCATAGATGGAGTCTGCTCCTCCAGCATCCCAGGCGTCGTCCTCCAGGCTAGGAAGGCGTCGCACAGGAGCCCCTAGAAGAAGATCAGATCGACCTGACGACGCCGGGGCCCAGGTGGTCTTTGGCAGCAGGGCCTAGTCTGTGGTTGGAAGCCACCCCAACTGGGACGAGCTGGAGGAGAGCCCAAAGCGGCGTAACCACCATAATTCCTGTGACGAAAGGAGGACGATAGCCGTAGACTCCAACAGTGCGCGACAGCCACATGCAGAAAGGCGCCACAATACAAGCTCGACAACACCAGCAGGGTCGCATGGAGCTCCGCGACATCATCAACGCATGGAGGAGTGAGTCCAGCTCGCCGATTGAGGAAAAGGTGAAGGTACTCTGGGATTTCCTGCAGAAGGAGAAACCCGAACGGTCTTCCGCCGATCTGCGAAGGTCACCGTTTGCAATGGATCTCCGGACCCAGCCACTCAATCGCAAGTTCAAGATGCCCGTACTGGAAGGGTACGACGGGTGCCCGTACTGGAAGGGTACGATGGGAGTAAGGACCCAATAGATTACCTCAACTGCATCTGTACTCACCTGCCTCTTCAGGGAGCAAGCGAGGCTGTGATGTACCAATGCTGCACTATACCCTTAGGGGAAACACTTTGATTTGGTTCCACGGCCTCCCGTTAAACTCCATCTGCTCCTTCGACGAGCTTACGGACAACTTCCTGAGCCAGTTTGCCTCCATCCGGAGAGAGAAGCAGCCGTGGCACCTGGTTCGCATCCGCCAGATGACTGGCAAAAGCCTGAAGCGATTCATCAACCACTTCATCACCGAGGTACGCAGGATCTCCCAGCTCTCTGACGAGCTGAAGCTCAACGACTTCGTTGCTACGTCGGCAGCAAGGGACTTCTTCAATCACCTGTCATATCAGCGCCTTTAATCCTTTCGGAAAGTAGAAGCCATTGCCCGAGCCTACATCTCGGCGAAGGAAGTCAACGAGGCAAAGCATCGCAAGGGTGCGGACCGCCCTCCGGAGGTTCCCAGACCTACCACCGGTAAGAAGAGGAACGACGACAATAACCGATTCCAAGAGCGCTGCAAGCAACCACGTCCTTCGTCGGGATCGAGGATGGAGTACAGGCTAACGTCTCTGACTCCTTTAAACGTTACCCATGCGAACATCCTGATACAGATCTAGGATGAAAAGTTTTTCAAGTGGCCGAAAGCGCCGAAGGGCCCAAGCGGTGGTGACCAGACGAAGTACTACTAGTATCACTGTTGCCTCGAACATTTCACGGAGAACTATCGAACCCTACAGCAGGAAATAGAAGATCTGATCTGCCGCGGACACCTCAAATGGTTTGTGAAGGGCTCGGGTCAGGCTCCCGTAGCCTCAGAAGGTGAGGCAATTGAGCCTCCTAGGAATCGTACGACCACTGGCGTGGTCAGCATGATCTCAACTTGCCCGGCCAACAGCAGCAGACAGACACAACCCGAGTAGACTTCCGGCAGCAAGAGAGCAAAGATAGGAGATAGGAGTGATGTCATTAGCTTTAGTAGCGACGATATAACTCGTGTAATCTCCCCTCATTCTAATCCGTTGTTGTATCTGTCCTCGTTTCATATGGTACCGTTGACTATCAATTGAAACGAGTCTTCGTTGATAATGGGTGCTCTTAAAATTTGCTGTATCTTGTTGTCTTTTTCAAACTTGGACTGAGGCGAAGCCAAATGAAAGTGGCAGATGGCCCTCTATACGGTCTAGGAAATGAACCTATACCTATGTAGAGAATATTCCAGCTAGAGGTCACGATGGAAACTTACCCGCACATCGTAACGCGAGCGCTAACGTTCATCATCGTCGATCTACCATCCATTTACAACGCCATCATGGGGAGACTGTTCCTCATGGCCTTCGGGGCTGCTATCTCGATTCCTCATCTAAAAATGAAGTTTTCGACCCCATACGACGTAGGAGAGGTGCTCGGAGACTAGGCGATCGGACAGATGTGCTACTTGTCCCAAGTTACGCCAGCGGTACCGGACCGCCTGGATGGGGACTTCAACCTCCGCGATGAGACCACGCTACAGCAAGCTCAGT
>JAOVVI020011026.1:0-12821 GCA_028571085.2 Nepenthes alata
GTACCCTCAGGCAAACGGACAGGTGGAGGTCACGAACCGGACGCTACTCCACGGGCTCAAGACCAAGCTGGAGGATGCAAGGGTCTCTTGGGTAGACGAGCTCGCCTTGGTCCTTTGGTCTTACCGAACGACTCCGAAGGAACCAACGCGCGAGACACCTTTCAGTCTCTGCTATGGGATTGAAGCAGTGCTCCCGGTCGAAATCGGACTTCCGAGTCTAAGGGTGGAGTCCTTCAACCTACAGGTTAACTCCCAAAGGATTCGGGAAGACCTAGATTTGCTAGAGGAAGCCCGCGAGGCCGCTAGAATACGGACCGCAGCCTACCAGCATCGAGTCGCCCGCTACTACAATAAGGTGAAAGCGAGGCACTTTGATGTTGGAGACTTGGTCTTACGGAGTATTGAGGCCACGGGAAAGGTGGCCGGCCGAAACAAGCTCTCCCCCAACTGGGAAGGGCCTTTCCTAGTCTTCGCCATCCAGCGAAACGGAGCATGCAAACTCTGAAACCAGGACGAAAAGTTGGTCCCGCAGACGTGGAACGCAATCCACCTCAAACGCTACTATCAATAGGGACCCAGGTACATGCCTTGCAAACCGCACGTGACTCGCATTTGTGTGCATGATTCAACTAAGTAAAATGAGTGTTTCATTAGCATGCTGCATGTACATGTGTATATGTATGTGGTTTTTCATTGCAGGTTCAAAACGAACTAGGATGCCCCTAAGTCGGGAGGATCTTCACCCTCTCGTCATCAAACCCTGGTCATCCAGGCGGCCCGTGAGAGGTCGAATTTAAACCCTGGTCTTCCAAGCGGCCCGTGAGAGGTCAAAACAAAACCCTGGTCATCCAGGCAGCCCGTGAGAGGTCAAACCCAAACCCTGGTCATCCAGGCGGCCCGTGAGAGGTCGAACCTAAACCTTGGTCAACCAAGTAGCCCGTTAGCGATCAAAAGAAAAAATCTTAGGGGGCTAGTGTAGCACACGCAGCAACCTCCTCTACGAGGAGATAGCATGATCAGTCAATGATGGTCAAAGGAGAAGAATTTTTCTCTAGCGCTGGCCGCCCAAGTCAGCACTTGGGCAGCACCACCAGGCTTCACTCACAAGTCGCCACTGCTGGGCTGGTTAACACAGCCGCTTACGAAGAGCCTAAGGACCTCACTCCTTTGGCAGCACTACAATGGCCGCCAACCAACTGAGGTGGTCGTCCAAAACAGCAAATATGCAAACACAAAGGCAGTAAAGAGAGATGGACACGAAGTTGGAAAATTTTTATTTTATTGCTTCCAAATATATTACAAAGTACATCAAAGTACATAAGTACAAATGGAGGTCCAAAAATGTACAACCACAAAAGCTACGAGGGCGGCGGAGGCCTTTGGCTGCCACAAGGCTCCCCTACAAGACTGTCTCTAGGCTACGCCGACCGGTTTGATAAATTGATGAGGTCAACGGGGAAGTAGGGATCAGCCAACCGCACAATGCGCCGACTGATGTTGACCCCCTCCAACAACCGCGCGAGCATCATACCCTCAACTTCGTGGGGGTGGATGCGGAGACTCAAGTCATTCTCCAAGGTTGCCATCTGCCCAGCAAGTTGATTGATACGCCCTTTGGCTTGTTCGTTTTCTTCCTTCAAACGGGCAACCTCGGCCTTTAAATTCATGTTCTATGCCTCCACACCCGCCAAAACAATCTCCAGGGTAGCTGTCTCCTCACGGTGCTCCGCCCCTGAAGCCGCCAACTTCGCATCTAGCCAGGTGATCTCCACCTCCGTGTCAGAGATCACCCAGTCCCGCTGGTCCATCACCTTGATGATGGAAGCGACCACCTTCGCCTTCTGCACAAAAGACAAACGAAAAACAAGTTAGAAATCCTGAAAGGAGAAAGTACGCAGAAGGCATCGCGAAAGATTATACCTCCCAGACTCTTCGCGCGGACCTCTCAGGCCTGGCCTCCAAACTTGGTTCACGCGGCGGTGGACCGGAAGCGACGCCCTCGCGAGTAGAGCTGGCAGCGGCTTCCTCCAGAATCTCGTCCAAGAGCCCCTCATCAACGTCATCCGCAGCTACGGCCTCCGCAACAGCTGCCGGAGGATCAAGATCAACCACTGGCTCCTCAACAGGCGTCTGCATAACTGGAGAGCCAACAGATGGCTCCTGCGCATCCGCCGGCGGCTCGCAAGCTGGCTCCGTAAAGGTCTCCGTCTGCACCGCTTGAGGAGCCGCCAGCGGCGCGGGCTGCGCCAAGATAACACTTTCTCACCTGGTCTCTGGCTAGTCCTCAAAAGATTTCTCCAATTCGGTGGTACTGTCGGGGCCACTACAAATCCCGGCGGCAATGTAATCGGGCCCCAAGGACGACGAGGAGGGTGTCGCCAACACATCCTTTTGGGCCACGGACCGATAAAATCATCGTCTGTGAGGCGGGGGCAGATAAGTAGGCCCCTGGACTCCTCCGGCCGCACCATCATCGCCTGCGGTCTGAGCTTTTGAACCGGGGATGGCGGTCCCCAATTCACCTCCTCGGCCTCTATCCTAAAGACCAAGAAGTCCCGTTTGAAGTCTGAACTGTGGTCTTTGACCAATTTGGTCAACCACTCTAAGGACGCCGTCTCCACCACAGACGGCGTTCAAGTGTACAGCTCCGGCACCTGACCCTAATCCTTCACAAGGGGCCAGGTCTCCGCCACACTCACAAAAAAGAACCAGTTCTTCCAATTCTTGAGTGAATCATAAATGACCGTGTTTATCTTAAGGCCAGGACGAGGGACAAGGAAAATCCATTCACCTCTCTGATTTATTTTAAAAAGCCCCTTGACCATGGACATCATCAACTTCTTAGAATGTTTGCGAAGAAAAATGCAGAGGGTACAAATGTATCGTACGGCGTTAGCATGGAGCAGGGCAACAGGGACTCATAGGGCTTGAAGGATCGACGGCAAGTTATCCGGCAGAGGAAGACGAAGACCGCTCCTCAGGTGGGCCTCGTATATCGTCACGTGCCCTGCTAGTGGAGAGAAGGCCCTGTCGTCCTTGCACGGGACCCTCCACGCAATATCCTTAGGAATATTGAACTCGACACACAACGCCTTCACATCACCCTCTCGAAGAACAGACGAGATGTCGACGACGGAGGTTGACGCCATGGCTAACAGAGAAACTAGGGTTTCTTTGGGGAACGAGAAAATGTTGAAGACGAAGAAGGCAGAGTAAGGAGGCGTGAAAGAATACTCGAAACAAGGAGGAAAACTTAAACGGCAAGGTGTGAAACGCCTTAAACCGCCTCAGAAAGGACGTCATCATTCCTGCCACATGTCGCCTCCCTAATTGGCCCCTTAAAAAGCAAATCCTCTGACGCATTAATAGCCTGGATATCGGTCCAACCAAGAAAAAACACGTGTCTACTTTTGGCCTAACAAACCGGCTAATGGCCACGTGTCAATCGGGGCTCACAGAAAGCTCTCCAGATTCTGGCCAAAAACGGTCAATAGATTCGGTCAATTCTCTTCTCCGAATCTGACCAAAGACGGTCAACAGCTCCGGTCAATTCTCTTCTCCGGATCTGACGAAATACGGTCAACAGCTCCGGCCAACTTTCTTCTCCGGATCTGACCAAAGACGGTCAACAGATCCTGTCAACTTTCTTCTCCCCCTTTCATAGAGTCCTCCGGGATCCTCAAACAACGAAGGGCAGCGAGGGGCGTCCCATCATCAACATAGTGGAAGCCAGAATTCTAGCCACCGGCATGGGGGTTAGTGATGGGTATACTATAGCTGGGCTGGCCCACGGTCAAAGAAGGCCCAAAAAGCCTGTTGGACGGTCAACTCAAATGATGGCCCAACAGGAGGCAAAGGCCCAAATCCTGAAAGGCCCAAAACGGTCAACGCCAGCGTTGATCGTCGAGACGACAGCAGGCGGCCAACTTGCGTATAGACGGTCAGCCTAAGCGTTGACCGGAAGTACTGTAGCAACAGGCCCAAAAAGGCGATAAACCTGCTACGGGCCAGGCCCAATTTGACAGGCGAACTCGTGCACGAAAAGCAACGAACCTTTCATGATTACACGCTTTCCTAAAAGCTGATCTTCTCCGAAAAGGCGGCAATGAACTCAGCGCCAATATTGGAGTCAAAACGGTCACAAGAGCATGAAAGAGATGAGAGATTTGATTATCCGTTGCACTATTCAGAAGAAAAATGATCCATTAAATCACGCCTGTCAAGCCTACCAACTCAGAGAAGGCCGCTATTGCCAGTCCAGAAGAACACGCCACCTTGCCCAGAGAAGGTGGCTTTCCTGCTATCCATATAAGTTTGAAGTCTTCATTCCGGAAGACAAAAAAACAAACGCTCTGATATACACTCTGAAACAAGGCTCTAAAATAGAAGCTCTCGTACACACTCTCTAACTTGCCTTCAAAAGAACATTCAGAACACACTTTCTGGAACAACAAAGAGGCTTCCTACAGTCTAACTCACGAACGCTTACAGTGCTTGGGCAAAGACTCTCTTTCTCTTTCTCTCTGCATAAGCGTCCATCCTCTAATCCCACCAAAGGCCTCCAGATTGCAGGAGACCTTTCCGGCCTTCTGAGAACTATTTCCTAAAGCTTCCACACTTTCGGGACGCCGCTTCCACTCGCTCTCTATGAGCAGTAAGCGGGAACTCACATTATCAACGGGCCAACACTCCCGACAAACTTATTCCCTTTACTCTCTTTTACTTATCAGTTTACCTTCCTTGATTCAAAGGCTTTTTACTGACTTGAGCGTCGGAGTGTTTTCGGTGGGACAACCTCCCACCGACACACTGACCTCTCGTTCACTTTAGTGGTGTGCAGGATTCAAACTTAATAAACGGAGCCGGGTCGAACCATCTAGACGAATCTGAATCTGTTCGAAGTTGGATCCAGGTACGCATCAAGTATGTTGAGAATACCGAGGGAGAAACTCCATAGCTTATAGTATAGCAGTCTGGGAAACCATTTTTTTTATTGAACGACGATGACGATAACCCATCATTTGACATGGCAATTCACATACATGATACATAAATCTGCAGTTGGGTGCAAGACAAGTTCCATTGGAAAAAAATTCAGTTTCAAAGTTCGTCAAATGAAAAGTTTCCAGAATTAATTACCTTGTTGGTAAGATTGAAGCACCTTTCAAATTTGTGGTCAAATTCATTTTTCTTCTGAATTAGTTGGTCGCTGAGTGATTTACCTGAATATCATGCATTAAGCTACATAAATGAGCAAAACATACGGAAGAACTCATAAATTCTGCAACATCAAGACATAGGCAAAAAGTCAAAGTCTATTTCAATATTTCATACAAGAGAAGTGATCATGTTTGTTTCAAGAATAAGAAGGAAAAAACTTCATGTGTATCTTAGAAGGATGATAGTGAATCCATCAATTTCAAGTTTTCCTACAAGAGTATCATAGTTGTTTCAAGTCAATTGCCTTTGTAGCTATATAACATTAGTTTTTGGAGCTGTGAGATGAAGATAAACAAATATTTTGGGAAGAGCCAAATATAGAAACAAATAAGACATGTAATTATCCTCTAGCACCAAATCAGAAAGCAAATGCCTCAAATGAACATGTGATTTCAAATGCACCAAACAATGACCCAGCTGATTCACAACAATTGGCTGGCAAATGGGCTTCTCCAAAAAAAATTTATCACTAGCACTTCATGACATATTCAAGCATCAATGTCGTCTCTCCTCAGAGGGACAAATTAACACAAATGCATCAAAAGCCAACTCCTGAAGAACCCTCGTCATTGGAATTCTAAGCAAAATAGAGTGAAACAATTGCTCCATTTCTTGCAAGTTGACATCAATTTATCTAAGGCAGTACCATCCCAAGATTGAGGGGAAGGCATTATCTCCAAAACCATTGGCCATTCAAACAATGAAACTGTTGGGTCCCGTGCCAAGGCCCACGATCGTTGGAGGCCCAGCCCACTACGCAGGGAGCCCTTGTGGCGTCCAGCTGGCAGAAACGGACAAAAGCCCTGCAGCGCTTTAATGAGCTGCCAGGAGGGGAGACGAGCCAGCCAATGAGAGCGCAGTCAAACTTATGGCAGCGGTTGAGGCGGCTGCCTGCAGGCAGCCGGCCAATTCCCGTTCAAAGGAAAACAAGGTGTGGACGGCAGCGCCCATGAGCCCGCCTGCCACCGCAAAACGACAGCCGAGATGACCGGCGCACCTCGACAGCGACCAACGGCCACAAAGCCCTAGCAACGGGCATTCTCGCGTCCAGCGTTCACTGGGAGGGAGCCTATAAGAGCTCCCTTCCCTCACAGAGAGAGGGACCTTTTTTTCCTCTGGACTGGGAGACCTTGAAACTCTCAAGCTTCCTCCCGACTCTCTTAAACAATTCCAGAGAGCAAAGGGAGACATTAGCGGATTCTGAAGGACTTTGGACCCTAGAGTCTTGTGCAAGTCCTCATCTCAGAACATTCGAACCCCTACGCCTATTCGGGCAGCGGGAGTGAGCCACTCATTGCGGTTCACTAAGGAAGCCAGGCCTTCTACCACCTGCTCATTGCATTTCCACTCTAAAGCATAAGCATACCCATGTATCATCAGCATACATCTGCGCACCGCCCAGCGCGCGTGTGGCATTTCCGTTCATTGCGGGAATCTGCTGACTTGAGCGTCGGAGTGGCCGTGGTGGGAGAAATCCCACCGAACCTCTGACCTCTTATTTGTTATTTGTGTTGTGCAGGTCCCAGGTTAAGAGATACGGAAACCGGACTCTCGTTCTGACGTTACCACGTGCTTAGGAATCCGAAGGCTCCCTAATCCGTACGACAACCGCGGACCCGGGACACAACATTGGCGCCGTCTGTGGGAAACAGACGAAAAGTCTAGCGTCACTTTCCTACTCTCCTTCTAAAGCGAAAAGAAAATGGTGAACACCAGGGCACAGGCCAGCGCTCCAGTAATGGACGTGGTTGCCCAAAACGAAGATCCTCCTGTCGAGAGCCAAGGGGAGGTCCGTCCAAAGCCCGACGTCTGCCGTTGGGCCGCGGACGTGGGCGATATAAAGCTGGTCCTCCACGCCCTGTGTGAGCATACAGGAACTCCTTGGCCAGGGGCTGCCCCTCCAGCGTCTCAGGCCTCCTCCTCCAAGAGAGCGAGGCGTCGTGCACCGGCCCTCCGAAGACGATCCAACCAGCTCGACAACGCCGCGGCCCAGGCAGTCCCCAACGGAGTCGACCCTCACGAAGCTGAAAGCCATCCCAACAGCAGCGATCGGGGGGGACAGCACTGAGCGGCGTAACCCACGCAACTCGCGCGGCCACGGAAAGCAGACCGCGGAGGGCTCCAACAGCGAGTGGCCAACTCAGGCGGAAAGACGAATCCCCGACAAGCTCAACCGCACCGTCGGGACCATATGGAGCTCCGCGATGTCATCAATGCGCGGAGAGGCACCTCCGACCCGCCAATGGAGGAGAAAGTAAAGGTGTTGTGGGACATCCTTCACAAGGACAGGCCCCGCTGTCCTCCGCCGTCTGCGGAGGTTGCCTTTCGCCATGGATCTGCACACCCAGCCGGTCCCAAATAAGTTCAAGATGCCGGTCTTGGAGGGATACGACGGAAGCAAGGGTCCGATAGACAATCTCAACTGCTTCCGTACCCACTTGTCCTTACAGGGAGCGAGCGAGGCCCTGATGTGCCAGTGCTTCCCCGTCAGCCTCAGGGGGGACGCGTTGCTCTGGTTCCACGGCCTCCCTCCGAACTCCATACGCTCGTTCGACGAGCTAGCTGACAGTTTTCTGAGCCAGTTTGCCTCCAGCCGCAGAGACGAGAGACAGCCGTGGCATTTGGTCCGCCTCCGCCAGAAGTCAGACGAAAGCCTGAAACAGTTCCTTGACCGTTTCATCACCGAGGTGCGGCGGATTCCTCAGCTCTCTGACGAGTTGAAGCTCAACACCTTCGTCACCACGCTGGCGGCGGGGGACTTCTTGAAGCACCTGTCGCACCAGCGCCCTCAAACCTTCCAAGAGGCTGAGGCCATCGCAAGGGCGTACATCACGGCCAAAGAGGCCAATGAGGTGAAGCACCCTGAGCGAGCGGACCGACCACCGGAAGCCACCAGGACTACTGGAGGGCGAAAGAGGGACGGCGACAGCCATCGCTTCCCCAAGCGCCGTAAGCAGCCGCGGCCTCCGCCGGGCTCTAGGAAGGATTACGGGCGGACATCCCTGACTCCCATGAATGACAGCCGCGCCAACATCCCAATGCAAATCCAGGATGAGAAGTTCTTCAAGTGGCCGATAATGCCGAAAGATCCCAGCGGCAGCGACCAGACCAAATACTGCCAGTGCCATCGCTGCCTGGGACACTCAGTTGAGAACTGCCGGACTCTGCAGCAGGAGATTGAGGGCCTGATCTGCCGCGGACAACTAAAATGGTTTGTGAAGAGTTTGGGGCAGGGGCCCGCACCTCAGACGGTGAGGCCGTCGAGCCTCCGAGGGTCGCACGGCCGCCGGCGTAGTCAGCATGATCTCCTCTGCTGCCGAAGTTGGCGCCGAGTGCAGGGAGCCAAGGTCTACCTCCAACGTCAAGCGATCCAGGATAGGGGATAGGAGTGATGTCATTAGCTTTAGCAACGACGATATGGCTCATGTAACCTCCCCCCATACTGATCCCTTTGTTGTATCTTCCCTCGTTTCAGACGGTGGGGTTGACTACCAACTGAAACGAGTTTTCATCGATAATGGAAGTTCACAAAATTTACTGTATCTCAGTGTCTTCTTTATACTTGGATTGAGACAAAGCCAGATGAAAGTCACCGGTGGACCCCTGTATAGCTTGGATAATGAACCGGTCCTCGTACAGGGGATAGTCCGGCTGGAGGTCACTATGGGAACCCACCCGCGCTTTGTGACGCGAGAGCTGGCGTTCCTCATCATTGACCTACCGTCTGTCTATAACGTCATACTGGGTAGACCCTTCCTCACGGCCTTCGGAGCCTTGATGTCAATCCCGCACTTGAAAGTGAAGCTCCCCACCCCGTGGGGTGTGGGGAAGTCCTCGGAGACCAGGAGATGGGGTGAACGTGCTACCTGTCCCAAATCAACCCCGCGGTACCATGCTACCCGGACGAAGATCTTGACCTCCGCGACGAAATCCTGTTGCGGCAGGCCTAGTCGGGAGAAGCCATCGAAGCGGTCCCATTAAATCTTTCCGAGCCGAAAAGGTGCGTAAACGTGGGAAAATCTCTCAAGCCAGCAGAACGCGACCGGGTGATTACCTTCCTCCGAGCCAACTCTGATGTGTTAACCTGGGTTCCCGCTGACATGCTCGGGATACCGGCCGAAGTGATTATCCACAAGCCTGGCCTTGACTCGAGCTGGAAACTTGTTCGGCAGAAGCGTAGGAACCTCTCCGTCGAGAAGTTAGTCGCCATAAGGGAAGAAGTGAGGAGACTCCTAGACGCTGGGTTCATTGGGGAAGTTCAATATCCGGAATGGCTATCCAACGTCGTGCTAGTAAAGAAGAGCAGTGGAAAGTGGCGAATGTGCATTGACTTCACTAACGTAAATAAGGCTTGCCCTAAGGACAGTTTCCCTCTCCCCAGGACCGACCAACTCGTGGACTCCACGTCCGGACACAAGCTCCTAAGCTTCATGGATGCGTATTCTGGCTACAACCAGATTCGGATGCATCCAGAGGACGAGGAGCACACCTCCTTCATGACTGACCAGGGGACATATTGATACAAGGTGGTGCACTTTGGCCTCAAGAATGCCGGCGCAACCTACCAGCGCCTCGTGAATAAGATGTTTGAGGCTCAGATTAGACGGAACGTGGAGGTGTACGTCGATGATATACTCGTGAAGAAAAAAATCGCCTGCGACCATATCAACGACCTAGAAGAGACATTTCTGGTCCTCCGACGGCACGGGATGAAGCTCAATCCTACCAAGTGTGCCTTTGTGGTGACCTCAGGAAAGTTTCTGGGCTTCATCGTGTCCCAACGTGGTATCGAAGCTAACCCAGAAAAGATCAAGGCCATCCTCGACCTAAACCCCCTGCGGATGATAAAAGAAGTGCAGAAACTCACTGGGCGGATAGCGGCCCTTTTGCGATTCCTCGCCAAGTCAGCAGAAAAATACCTGTCCTTTTTCAAGGCACTAAGGGGCACTAAATCGCTTGGGTTCAAGTGGAGCGAGGAATGCGACAAAGCTTTCAAAGAGTTGAAGACGTACCTCACCAGCCTGCCGCTTCGGAGCTCGCCGCATGAGGGCGAGGACCATTACCGCTACTTGGCTACGTCAGCAGCGGACCTCAGCTCCGTGCTAGTTAGGGAGCACCAGGGTGCGCAGTGGCCAATGTACTACGTAAGTCGGGTGCTGATGGACGTGGAGGCTTGCTATCCGCACGCTGAAAATATGGCGCTCGCTCTCATCTATTCGGCGCGGAAGCTGTGGCCCTACTTCAAGTCACATCAGATCATCGTACTGACAGATCAGCCGCTGAAGTCGATCTTGTAGAAGCCGAAAATTTCCGGACGGTTGGTCAAGTGGGCCATAGAGCTAGGAGAATTCGACGTGGAGTTCCAGCCCCGGGCAGCCGTGAAGGGATAGCCCTGGCTGATTTCATCGTTGTGGCAGCAACCCCAACTCTGGAAGACGCCGACAACTTAGGGAACACGGAAGGCCATGACCATCCAGTGTGGACCCTGAATGTGGATGGGTCGCCTACTCAGGTAGGCAGCGGAGCCGGAGTTGTGCTAAGGACACCAGAGGGCACGGAGATTATGTACTCCATCACGCTGGCCTTCCCGGCCACCAACAATGTAGTGGAGTACGAGGCCCTCCTCGCTAGCTTGCGCCTTGCCAGGGACTGTTCTGCGCAGTCGTTGGTCGTGCGCAGCGACTCCGAGCTTGTGGTCAACCAGGTGCAGGGAAACTTCAACGCATCAAACCCACAACTCGTGAGGTACTTGGCGAAAGTGAAGACCCTGATCCTTGAGTTCAATCGGTTCGTGATTGAGCATTTCCCCAGGTCCGACAATGACCGTGCTGACCGACTGGCCCGGGATGCGGCTACCGGAGCACTGAAACAGTACTCCAGGGAACCGATGGAAGTCCTGACCATGCCTAGCATTGATGCCAAAGACCAATAGATACTATGGGTCGATGCAGGAAGCAATTGGATGACACCGTATGTGAAGTACTTGACCGAGGGAACCCTTCCCGATGATGCAAACGAGGCCAGGAGGATTAAGAAGACAACATGTTGGTACACGCTCCACAGCGGGAGACTGTATAGGCGCAGATATTCCGCTCCACTCTTGAAATGCCTTACTCTAGAGGAAGCCGAGGATGCCCTGAGCGAGGTACACTTGGGATTATGCCGCTCGCATAATGGGGGCAAGAACCTCGCGTGCAAGGTCATGCGGCAAGGGTTCTATTGGCCAACCATGAAGTGAGACACTATGGAGTTTGCCCGAAAGTGTGAGAGTTGCCAGGTCCATGGCCCCATGACGCATCAGCCGCACATGGAGTTGCACTGCCTCCAGTCCCCGTGGCTGTTCGTGCAATGGGGGCTCGACATACTCGGACCGTTACCATTGGCATTCGGGCAAAGGAAATTCCTGATCATTGGTATTGACTACTTCACCAAATCGGTAGAAACTGTCCCTCTTGCTAGGATCACAGAGCAGAATGTGATGGAGTTCCTCCGTCAGGGTGTCATTTGCCGCTTCGGGATTCCTGAGGTCGTAGTGACCGACAACGGAACCCAGTTCACCGGCAAGCGGTTCACGAAGTACTGCCACGATCTCCGCATCAAGCTGAACCACATGTCCGTGGCACATCCGCAGGCCAATGGACAGGTTGAGGTCACCAACCGCACATTGCTGCACGGATTGAAGACCAAACTGGAAGACGCACGGGGCTTCTGGGTTGAAGAGCTACCATCCGTGCTCTGGGCGTATCGAATGACCCCGCGGGAGCCGACGAGAGAGACGCCTTTCAGCCTCTGTTTTGGGGCTGAGGCTGTTGTCCCCGTGGAGGTGGGAATGCCAAGCCTGGGGGGTCGAATGTTTCGACCTGGCCACCAACGCACAGAGGCTCCGGGAAAGCTTAGACTTGCTCCCAGAGGTTCGAGATGCGGCGCGACTACGAGTCACAGCCTATCAACAACGCGTCGCACGGTACTATAACAAACGGGTGAAGGCATGCCCTCTCGAAGTTGGAGATCTGGTCCTCTGAAGCGTAGAGGCGGCGGGAAAGACCGCAAACAGGAATAAGCTCTCCCCTGGATGGGAGGGTCCGTTCCTCGTCTCCGCAATCCTCCGAAGCGGAGCGTACAAGCTGCGCGCCCAGAATGGCAAACTGGTCCCGCAGACCTAGGACGCCGCCAACTTAAGGAAATACTACCAGTAGCGCCGCGTCAACCCAGGTAAGACGCACACGCGCACCACACTAAATGCTTGTACATGCATCATGCTTTTTTGTTAATAAAGTTAGTTTCCTTGTTCTACGTCTTCATTTGTATGAACTGTTGGCACGCATAGCATTCTTAAACCAAAACGACCTAGACTGCCCCTAAGTCGGGAGGACAAGCGTCCGTCCCTAAAGTGAGTCCTTGGCCTTGTGCCAGGCAGTCCGAAAGAGACCGTCCCAGGATTGCGTCCCCGCACCATGTGGCCCGGGGACGGCCCCGTACATCTTGGCTCCACGCCAATCGGCCCAAGCGGCCCCCTGTGCTTTGGCTCCGCGCCAGACGGCCCGGGAGACCGCCACGCACAGGATTTGACTTCTTGTCAAAAGGACCCATGCGGTCCGTCA
>JAOVVI020011027.1:0-12820 GCA_028571085.2 Nepenthes alata
ATTATAATCTTTTTTTATTCATGTATTGTTTGTTTGTTTTAAATATTTATCAAATCAAAAATATTTTTTTATGTTCAACTGGTGACTTGGTCACCCAACATTTTCCCTACCACGCATGAATTTCGTTTTTAAGTGTGGAATTAACATCACCACTTCAAATGCCACTAAATAGGGTTGACTCAATATCGCATTGTAGATCGAGGGTATATATACCACTGAGAATGTCAATAATCGGGAGGCTATTTTTGGGTATGTCCCAAACATGACTTCTAACTTGATCGTCATTTGGATTGGAACATGTTTGTTGTCCAATCCATATAAAGGACCCTTGGCCAGCTTCATCTGGCCTCTTTTAAGATCGAGTTTAAAGAAATTATTAAGGTAAAGAAAATTTTGATAACTTTCATTATTGATAAAAATTTCTTTCAATTGGTAATCAATAGTATTATTTGAAACGAGTATGGATATAACAAGATGATCAAAATGGGGAGTCATTACATGAGTTATATCGTCGTTGCTAAAACTAATAACATCATTTCCTATTTCTAGCTTCGGTCTCTTATTGTTGGAATATTCCTTAGGACAGTCAAGAATCTTACTTCTGGGTGGCCCTGTAGATATTATTTTTACAACTCCCGCTGCCATCCAATTGCATGGTTTGTGACATCCCACGTCCTCATATACACTTAATGAGACATCATACTACATATAAATCTATAAAATACATAAATATTATGCACATGATCCATATGATACTATATCAAGTGGCTCCAACTCCGTATGACTAGACTACGGCGTGGGATTTATTAAAAATGCTACTAGGAACCAAAAATATATCATAAAATTCTGCAGAAGTATAAATAATAACCATAACACTTTGCGGAAGTACAACTAAATGATCAACACCAAATACCAACATCGTATATATATATATTACAAAACGGAGTACATGATTTCCTAATGCATTACAATCCATCAACGTTTGATCCTAAACATCTTCTGACTTCACAACTGATTCATTTGATACCAAGTCGTACCTTACATCTGAGGGGTTAGAAAAACAGTAAGTTAATGAGATAAATACTCAATAATATATAAATAAATACAAAATTATGTATATTTATACTTAAAATAAATATATAAATCAAAGGAATAGGAATCATTCATCAATTTGCAAGAACTTTTGACTTCATTAACTTGTCTTTTTTCATTCTTAATTATCATTTATTATTTTATTATTTATCCTTAGGGATTAGAGCTAGTAGGCCTTAATAACTATCAATGCGGTCAATCGAAGAAATGATTATATTATCCCACACAATCTAAGGTCAGAACTTCTTTATTTATATCTCAAAGATAGGATGGATTGTGTATATCTCCATAATTAAAAGCATTTACCTCTCTTTACACCCCTAGGTGGGTGGTACTACATTTATTATCCTATAGACGGGGCTAAAAGCTGTCATCCTCTAATTACTTTAACTCCTTTTACACTCCGAGGTGGGTGGTACTACCTATTTTACCCGGTAAATGGGGCCAAAAGCCACCTCACAGCTCTTAGGTCAATTCTTTAATTTTCACTATAATATTTTAAGGCGTGTCAAAGATTATCACCCGCTACAATATACAGTCAGACTAATCTTTAAGTTTTCATTATAATATTTATAGCATGCTAAGAAATATTACCCGCTGAGATAATTCCTTAGTCCAATTTCATACTCATTCTCAAAACTTGAAAACTTCTTACAGAAACTTTTATCTTATTCTTAATACTTCTTTACTTAATTTTTTTCATTTTGGGAGAAAATACTTATCATTCTTCGAAACTTATGAAACTTCTATATAATCTTTCTTTGAACATGCAATGTAGTAATAAGTAACGGAAACCAATGCAATGGCCATGCAAAGTTTCCATGTAAATTTTTCAGAATATCAAAATAGGTAATCATAACATGCGATAATTAGTAACAAACCATAAAGTATAACATAAATCAATGCATTGTCCATTTTAGTGGCTTAATCTTAAAGTTTTATATATATTAAATGCAGATTTAACATGAAATATATTCGGTTAATTCAGTTACCGGCACAGTTTTTGGTTTAGGGCCACTTCAGGTTGATTTCTTAGTACAATTACTTGCGGATTTGGTTATCGGTTCGTGACTAATTTAATGGCTGCTTCGAGGGTTGGCCTATACTGATTTTTACCATTAATTTCCATCAATTGCGAACTGGTTCGATGGTTCAATGTATTTCCCTTAGCTGAAATTTAGCACAGATTGGCCAGTTCATTTGCTGATCTAAGGCCCGGTTCGGGGTTTGGTTTGAGGCGTATTTTTACCAGATGAAACCTTAACATTATCTCATTATATCATGCTTAATTTGGGTGCCGGTTCAACTGGTTCGGGAGTCAAATTCAGCCGGTTCAGTAGCCCCAAAATTTAAGATTAACAATAAGGGTTTCAGCTGGTCTAGTGGTCAGTTCAAGGCCAGTTCGATGACCAATTCGGGTCAAATTTTATATGTTGATACTTTAACATTACCTTAACATATTTAAGCTAATTTGGCTACTGGTTCGGCCGGTTTAAGGGCTTGTTTGAATTATTTCCTTAAGCTGTAATTTCAACGTCAGTAAGATGCTTAGGCTGATTCTGTAACTAGTTTAAGGGTCCGGTTCAATGGTCGGCCCAAGGTATTTTTAGCCACCGATTTGCAGGTTAATAGTTCAACCTTAGCACTTGATAACTTGGCTGGGTCGACTTCGGATTCCACCATTTCAGGGCCGGTTCAGCCCATTTCCTTGAACTACCAGAATCAGCATCAAGGGAGCTGGGCAGGTTCTGGAGCATTTTAGGGGTCTGATTCAATACCCATTTTAAAGAGTTTTGGGCGGCCCATTTACTGGTGGGTAGGTTAACCTTAGTACATGATACGGTAGTTGGGCCATCTGCCGGTTCAACCGATTTGGGTTTGGTTCGGTTAATGTTTCCCAAGCTGCCACATTTAACTTCTGTGGGGAAGCAAAGGACCAGTTCTGTCTTTGTTGATTTTATGGCCCATTTTAAGACCGGTTCTTAACCGGTTCGGAGAGTCCAATTACAGCTAAGAAATTCATGTTTGAGAATACGTTTGGTTCATGGCCGGTTCAAATTGATTCCTCAGCCGGTTCAAGCTGATTCCTCAGCCGGTTCAGGTCAGAATTGCAACTGCATATTTTGCATCAGTAGTGTTGCTTTATTCGAACCTTTTTTCAGGTTTCCTTTCTCACTTTATCTTTCACTGGAACTGAGACTGGCTATCATAGTTGGAGTTTTGATACCGGCGTGGGTCGGCAAAAAAACCCTTGTTCATCTGCTTCTATTTTGGTGGCCGTTTTATGACCGGTTCAGGGCTAAAATGATACTTGAACATCACCATAAGAAACTTAAGTCATCATGGCTACTAGTTCAGGCCATTTGGGGCCAAGTTCATAGGCTAAAATCTCGAATATCAACAGAGTTGCTGAAATTGGTCTAGTTACTGATATGGGACCGGGTTTAGTGACAGGTTCAGCCCATTTTCATGAGCCATTTTGTCACAACGTAGATAAGAGATTAAGCTTGCTAAATACCAAATTTGGCCCGGTTTGGTGACCATTTGGTCACCGGTTCAGCCGAAATTAAGAAGCTGTTCAATTGCTGAATTTGGCTCAGTTTACCAGCCAAGCATATTTCATGCCAAAATGATGATATGATCAAGATTATTCAACAATTTAAGTATTAGAACAATAATACTTAAAAGAATTATCAATAAATAGCACCAAATAAAGAAAGAATTCAAGTACACTTGTCAAATATTCAGATAAACTCTTACTGTCTTCGGTTTTCCTTTTTCTGTCTTTCTTTTTATTTTTTCTTCTTCCTCTCACCCTTCTTCTGACTCTCGGCCCTTCCCTCTCTTTTTCCTCTTCTTTTTCTTTTCCTCTATCTTTCCCTCACGTTTCTCTTAAAGAAAAATTAGAGAAAGTGCTGAATCACCATCCTACTGTCAGCACTTCCCTTCTAAGCTCCTAATTTTTCCTAGTATCCCGGTTTGGTTGCTGAATCATCACTAATTTGGCTCCTAAATAAGATGCCTTGTGTTGCTTATTCATTAGTTCTAAATGGCTGAGGTGTGCTGCCTGTATCACCAATTTTCTCGTTCTGAATTTTGGCTGCTGCTGCTGCTGGCTGCAGCTGCCTTGTGCAGCTTTGCTTCAGCAGCCTTGTACATCAGCTGCTTCAGCAGCCAGATAAGCAGCTGTGAGCTGTGATAGAAGCTGCCGTGGGGCTACTTCAGCAGCCATGGAAAGCAGTCAAATGAGCAGCCGTGAGCTGCTTGCTTATCCCAAATTTACTAGGTGTTGTGGCTGCCGTGGAGTGTGTGTGTTTGGCTAATGAATATTGAGAAGATTTTAATGCTGCCGTGGACCCCTTTTTACTCGCTGAATTTTTTTGAATTTCAGCTTAAATGAAGAGGCTGCCATGTGTTTGTGTGTGTATTAATTTTTCTATTAATTGTTGGGGAATTAGAGTGTTGTAATGTGTGTATTGGTTGGGGGAAATTCTGGTTTTGTTGGTGTAGCCATGAGCCTTCTAGCTGATTTCATATTTATGTTGCTGAATTTCTACTGTTTCCAGCTTAATTTTGGGGCTGCTCGGGTGATGCGGCAGACTGCTGGGTTGTGTGGAGTGCTTAGTTAATTTGATTTGTGCGATATTTAATTAATCAATCTAAATTCAGTAACTAACCGGGTAGAAATTCGGTGGCCGAGCTATCTTTTTGTTACTTCAAAATTAATTTGGTTGGTAATTGGTTGGAAGTTTTTTGGTAGTTAAGTTGTCTTTTTATTAACCTTATTTGAATCAATTCCTAAGCAGGTCAATTGGATAATTTTTTAGGTTACCATTATGTCTTGGGGTGAATTTCTAGCTTCCGAGTTTATAACCTAGTCGGCGTAATAAATCTCGGTTCGAAATCCTTAGACCGGTGAAAATCTCTAAATTTACGTATTTTTAATTTTAGTAATTCTCAGATGTCAGACTTTTCTGCGTTCTTTAACCTCGATTAATTAAAATTTGCTTGATCGGGAGATCTCGGACCTTACATGGTTGTTCCATCCCATAGTTGCTGGCATTACCGGGAGTGTGTCTTGAGTCTTTCAAGTATTTGTTGAGGTACCCTCTTTGAATGAGAGCCTCAATTTATTTCTTTAAAGTCTAGCAATCCTCGATACTGTGACCCAAAAATCGATAGTAGAAGCAGTATTTCGACTAGTCTCCTCCTTCTAGGTCTTCACTAGTTTTGGTTATTTTAGGAACTTCTTATTTTGGATCTACATTAAAACGTATGTCCGAGTGTCCTTTAAAGGAGTGAGGTTCAATGGCTTGTGCTCCATCTTGATGCCTGCATCTATCCTTGGTTGCTTCTTGGGATATTGGATGGAGGAACGATCGCCATTCCTTTTCTTTCCACCAATCGATCCTGAGTGGTGGTCTATACCCTCTGACCTTTTTACCTTGTTAGCCTCATCAGTGACAATGTATGCTTGGGTGATAGTCTCTACCTCAAAGGAAATCTTGGGCTCTTGCTAAATCAAATATTTAAACAATTTATTTGATCGTATAGTCTCCATGAAGGAGTTCAATTTTGCCTCATCGGATAGTTTTGATATTTCTCAAGCCTTCACGTTAAACTAGCCCAAAAAGCACTTCAAACTTTCATTCAGACCTTGTTGAATGTGGATAAGGTGCCACAGCTATTTTTCTTCATTTTTGCTAGAAGCAAATTGTGATAGGAACCTATTGGTTGGATCCTGAAAAAATCGGATCGAGTTTGTTTTTAGTCGATAAAAATTTTGAACATCTCCTTTTAGGGTTAATAGGGAGTAGAGACATAAGGAGGGATCATAAACCCCCTGGAATCCCTGCAAGATTCAAAAGTAATCTAGATAATCTAATGGATCAGAGTTTCCATCAGAAGGTTCCAGAGTTGGCATTTTGAACTTGAAAGGGAGCTGATGCATCCTGAACTCTCTCGTAAATGACGACTTGCCTAAATCAACCGAATGTCTAACAATGCTTCCTTGGAATAGTGGTTGCTCAATTTTTCTAATTCTTTCCTCCACTTGGGAGGCAGATGCAATCCTTTTTGTATTGAGAATGTCCTCAACTTTGAATAGTTAGCAGGCACACAAGGGACTTGTTGGCTTGGAACAATCCTCAGGAGGTTGCTGCCTGAAGCCTCATCCCAAGCTAAAGGTTTTCCTTCATATCAGGAACAGTGTGGATTTCGCCATTCAGGGTTTCCTCCCAAGCTTCAAAATTGAGCTGACCTGAGAGCTGAGTTGATATACTTTCAATCGAGATTTCTCGAGCTTCAAAGTCTCAGGGTTGTGGGGTTATTCCCTTAGAAGGATGCTTTTTTCTTCGGTTCTTCCTTCTGGAAGTGGATGTTTAAGAATTGGAAGATGGAAAATCCCAATGGTTGTCCTTCTAACCATTCCAGAGATATATGAGTAATTTGGATATAGAGTCGACCTGAGCTTTCAACGTTTCAACATTTATATTTATGGGTGGATGAATATTCCCGTGGTTACCCACCGTCAGGTCATCATCACGGTAGATGATGTCCTTGGGTGGTATACTTGATTGGGCCCTTGTACTTATCATGTACGCTTTGTTATATTAGATGTGGTTTTATTTTTGATGAGAATGGATAGTTTGACTACGTTTCCATAGATAGCACCAATAATGCATTTTAAAAATTTGGATTAATTTATAAATTAGGGAGCCACATAATTCCTCCAGGATGTCCGAATTATAATGTGTCTAATCTTCGTATCTTCAAATTTGAATATTGTGCACCACGATAAAATGAACCAGAGATAAGAGGTATAAGGGATTCATTTTTCGGTAGATTTTTTAACGCTCAAATCAATAATTTTTTAAATTGATAGAAAATTAATGAGAAACTAGATGCTAGAATTGAAAGAGGACAGGGATAATGTGGAGTTGGAGGACTTTGCTCCTTTTATGCACTTGGACGATTGTCTTTTTTCCTTCTTTTTCTCTCCTTCTCCCCTTTTTTGAGAGAGGTTGTATTTATAGCCATAGGTGCTATTTGGCTAGTTAGCATTTAAAATCACTACACGTGTTTAGAGTCATTTTGGAACAACTATGGAGAGGCGTTACTTGTGACGTACAACTGCCATCCTAATTTATGAGAGAATTGTCTGGCTATTAACTATGGGGCCGTTTCGGCCGTTTTCTGAATCGAATCATTAACTTGCTTATAATTATCCTTCATTTTTAACCGGCTATTTAGATTGAGTTTTTCAATTAATACCTTTGAAAGTTACTACTCGATCATTTCGACCAGATTTGTTGCTTCTTTAATTGGGCCATTGGAGTTCAGGCCTTGATCCAAGTTTGCACTAATCTGGTTCGCCTTGTGCCATACCCTACAATAGTAAATTTTGAATTTTTTTCCCTTTCAAAGCTAGAGATTACAAAAAGAAAAGATGAAATACCAAAACTTAAAATATAATAATTGGAAGAAAAATCATATCTCTAAATTGTATGTATTTCAAGATTTAACAATAAAACAAAAATGTAGACGTTATTTTCATCTATGTTAATTTTATCTTAAATTGTTTGTAATTTACTGTATAAATTTCCAGTTGTTTAGGTTCTTTACCGGTTCAATAACATTGGAAAACCGAACTAAAATAAAAGGCTTGCGTTATTTTTCCCCTACTAATATTTTTAGAAACTAAGTCAAAAATATAGTAAGTGACGCGTCCCTAGATCTAGGCTATTGTACGGATTAGAGAGTCATTTGATCTTTTTCGACAGGTCGAACAGAAGTAGGTCTGATCTCCGTCATTTCAAATCTAGATCTTGCGCGATACAACGAATAAATAAGCGATCAGGGAATTGGTGAAACTTATACCTCAGTATATCATTTAACGTTCAAGTTTGAAATATTTTTTAATGGATAAAAAGATGTGAGGTTATAAGAGAAATACATTGATGCATATAATAGGGATTGAGTGTTGATGGGAGGACTGAGATCTACTAAATGTGCCCGGCTAGGGGGTGGCTTAGAGAGATGAATGACTGAGCTTCGTTGGATATGCTCAGCCACGGAGTGTCATAGAGAGATGGAAGGCTGAGCTCCACGGGATATGCCCGGTTAGGGGATGACTTAGAGAGATCTACAATATGCTCATGTGCTTAGGATCCAAAGTAATGCTTCGGATACGTGGTATAGATTTCCCAAGGCTCTGTTGCTCGTTCCTTTAGGCCATGGAAGCACGGAGGAACCAAGTTGATCGGAGAGAGGGAGAGAGGTAGAGGGAGATGGATATTGATCACCTCCATTCTTTTGAGCCGAGACACCTTCGCTTGGAACGTTCCCTGGCTATGCACGGATGGGCTCTCGATGCTCTACTTCACAAGTCATCATCGCCGGCCAAGCAACAAGAGAGTTCAAAGCGGATATGGAGCCTACATAGCCATGAGTCGGGATTGGTGCTGGATCGGATGAAGGGTTGCTTCTGCAGTGAGTGGCCCTAAGATTGGGTGCCACACACTTCCCGGTTCTTGGCAGTTTCCCTTGTTCTCCTTTTTTGTGAGCTTGGAGAGAATTCTCCTTCTGTGATCCTTCGAGCACCTCTCTTCTGAAGAGGGAAAGAGGTATTTTTAGAGGAAATGATAGAGCATGAGCCAGGTACTACTAATCTTGCCTTCTCGGGAAACGCCATGATTAGTGTCTTCCTCACTGGCAGGCCCATCATCACCAACAGTTAGGGCGCATGATAGGTTGGTCGCGACTACCTATGGTTTCTACGCTTGTGACTAAGGGGACCATGTGTGTGTTGCTAAGTTGGAGCCGATGAGCTAACAATGATGGGATGCGTGCTTATAGGCCGCATTCGACGGGTGGCTCTACCGGCCCATGTCTCGATGGGCGGTCCTAGGCCACGCAATCTTGGACCTTATGCAGCGAGGGTCTTCTCCTAGGTTTTCACTTTCGGATTGTTCTCCTACTGCAAGTCTGGATCCAAAGTCGGCCATGGGTGGCAGACCCATCAATAGCCCCCATGTCCGATGGTATGAAATTTTGAACCCCTAGCATGTTTCTGATGGAATGCCACCTACAGGTATGCACGCTTTCCTTTCTAAAAAATCCTACAGACTGTCGCTTTACCTGGCAAGATTTTGGGGCGATTTGTGACTCCTACTAATTCTCTACGGATTGTGCTGGCAGGCGTGATCTTTTGTGTTTATGACTCGCTAGCCCCCTCCCCCAGCTATAATTGGATGGGATTCCTACACCTTACTCAACGAATCAATCACTCAGCAATCGAGTGGTATGAGAGTTCGGAGCGAGCATTGTGCCTACATTGCCATCGATCGAGATCGGAGAGAGCTCTGAGAGGTTCAAAGATGCATTTGGAGTCTGCCTTGATGCTCATACTTTGACTGTCCTCATGTTGTAACAGATGCGGTCCTCAACTATTGTCGTATAGTCCTTATAGTGGCAGCTCAACGGAGTGGTAGTTTAGCCCTTTGAGGGGAGAAGGCTACTATGGCAAATGGCCATTCCATCTGCTGACCACGCTGGACTGTTGGCGACAATTGAGGGAGGAGCTCTCGATCCCCCTCAGATCTGGGTTGTAGTCATCGCGTTGGGCTGGGTGCAAACTTGCTGACTACGTGGCTATGACTTGTCTCAATGGGAGGTGTCTAGTGATCGCGTCCTTGGTGAGAGCGGGTGACTGATACCTCATTCTTGTAGGGGAGGGCTTTTTGCATGTGCTCCCTACTTCAGCAACTTGAGAGTAGCGGTGCACAAGAGCCTATTCTTGCTGACTACCTGGGGTTTGCCGGCTCCTTGATCGGGCTTCCTTTCGAGGGATAAGCACCTGCTTGCTCTTTGGGTATTTGGCCTAGTGAAGCAGGGCTTCACTAGTCACATCATCGTTCCATTTATTTTTCCTCTTTTTTCTTTATAGGTCCATCGATGTAAATTTTGTACATTGTAAAAGGAATTAATAAATAGAACTATCGATAACTATTGTCTTTATTGTATAGCTCCAATATTCTTGTATGGTGTGAATGATTGAAGCGTTTTGATGTTGGTGTCGCATTCTAACAGTTCGGTGTGCTAACAACTCGATCTTCTAACGGTTTGACTTTCGGTAGCTCGTCCTAATGTTTGGTTGGGATGTGGCCGGCTGAACCTACCTCGTGCCTGTAGAGACCAAGCACCGTTAGACTGCAATCTTTGGGGAATGATGCTTCTGGGCATCATTATCTGAGGCGCATCACCGTTGCATCAATCGAGGTGTCAGAGCCAATCGATTGTCAGTGGGTTGCTTGAGGAGGCATCGCGTCAATCATCATAATGGCGCCAACAAAGGGACATGCCACTACATGTCGGGGTGAGGGCATGTGTCATAGCCATTATGGGGACGTGCCACTTTAAAGTCTTCAAACGACAATGTCGCCAAATTAGGGGCGGGCTATATAGGCATTGGCCCTCAATTGTTTTCTTCATCGCTTTGCTTCTGTGAATATCTTTGCCACGGTTTTTCCATCTTTCCTTTCAACTGGCTTCTTCTTTCAAAATGTCTCATCAAAACGTCAATGATATTCTGACCTCGTCTACCTTGTCACCGAAGATGCCGTCTTCTTCTATCCCTAGGGCTTTGGTTGACAAGCGGATGATGGAGGTCATCGGAGAAGATGAGCTGGTAGGCGCAGTTGCTGCTGAGGGGCGCCACTTGGGCTCCTCAATTCCTTAGCCTCATGGGGCCCTGAGAGAGCCTCCAAGCCTTGAGTCTATTGGATCTTTTTGCTGGGTACGTTCACCTCTCTGGGAGGTAGTACAAATTTCTATTGGCATGCTTTTTCGATGTAGCCTTTGGCTGACTACTTTTTTCTGTTTGACAGCTATAAAGAGTGCCTTGTTGGATGGAGGAGGCTATGCACTTGCGAGGGGACCAAATTGCTCACTTGCTTTGAACACGTACTGATCGAGTCGCCAAAAATATGGAGCACGAAGTCAACACTGCCATTGTTGAGGCGCAGCATTGCTTGGAGCGGGTCAGCCACCTTAATTGAGCTCTGTCTATGTTTGAAGCAAAATTTCCAGAGCTCTTAGAGGCCAATGCTCGTGCTATGGATGAGATTGCATTGCTCGATGACGAATTTTGGGAAAGCCGGTAGCAGCATAATGATCTGTTGGTTGCCTGCACTCGACTAGAGGGAGAGCTGAAGACTAGGCTTCATCTCGAGAAGATGGCTTTGGCACTGGATGAGCGGTTCCAAGAAGGCGTTCGCTTCTATAGGTGGGCAGTCTCCTTGGCGGCTCCAGACTTCCCTGTTGGTTTTCTCAACTTGACGAATGCCGGGGCTCGATGTCAGGGTGAACTGTTTGCTCACCTAGAGCTAGGAAGAGGGCCTACACCACAAACATTGGGGGCCCACAAACATAAAATAGACATTTCCTGTTAGGCCACTAGCATAGATAACATATTGTAGTTTTTGAGGCCGATAGATGTCTTCATGATGTATATCTCGATTTTTAATGAAACAACTAAACCATTTTTTATCATAGTTGTTGATACTTTTGAATATGCTTCCACATTGAACTTCTTTGACTGATGTTTCTATGCCCGCTTTCTAAGTGCCATTGTTATCGTTATCGGGCTAGACTTGAATGCTCACGTCGATCTGTGCTCACTCCTATCGAGAGGAGGTCATGGCACAGGGAAGCCATTTATAGGCTAGGCACTATTGCCATCGTTGGTGGCCTTGGCCGAACGCATTAATCCATCTGTGCTCTTTCTTATGGAAGGACGTCGTAGCATGGGTATGAGTAAGCAAGAGAATGGATCGATTGGGCTTCGCAATCGTCGAGTTCTAACGAAGCCTATACCATCGCTGGCACTGGTGCTCGGTCTTATGAGGGACATTGTAATTTTTTGTGTCTGGTCCTAATGCGCCAATCATTATTGACTAATGGTGCTCGTCGTTGCAGGAAGGAATTATCACACGCATACTGAAAAGTCCCCCAAGGTTTTAATGGCCACTTGTTTGGGTAGGTTCGATGCTTCGTCCGCAGGCCCCCTGGGCCACAATGTTTGACCTCATTTTGGTGGCTCAGTATTCAGACCGAGGTTCAACCTTGACCATCTCTGAGCTGCTCATTTAACGAGACCAAGGTTTTGTGATCGAGTCATAGCCAGTCGAGGAGCAAGTGAAAGGGTCCACCTGATTTATGGGTAGACTAGGACTTTGGATGTTATGAGATGTTATGCAAGCACTCGCATGAACTGATCAATCAAAAGGAATGACAATTTAATTAATTAAAGCATGGTTCAAGCAATCCACACGATACATGCAAGACTCACTTGGATTCGGTATCGAATCATTGACAATGTTCACGGCAAACGGCGCCTGTTGTGATGTGATGGGTAGATGGCCGAGCATATGAGTTGCCCATCGTGAGAACTACAATAGCTCCTGCAAGATTTGTTGCTTTGTAAGGAGCCAATGAGAGGCGTTGCCGCAGGGTCGACCTTGCCGAACTACCAAGCCAAGCATCTCGCTTCAGTGAGGCCACTCATGAACAGAAGTTCGAACACTCTGGAAGCTCTCCGATCGGGCTACTCACTCCAACGAGCCACTTATGAGCAAAGGGCCAAACACTCTGGAAGCCCTCCGAGTTAGGTTGCTCGCTTTGGTGGGCCGCTCTCGAGTAGAGAGCTAAACATTCTGGAAGCTCTCCG
>JAOVVI020011028.1:0-10000 GCA_028571085.2 Nepenthes alata
AAACTTAGTCTTGTGTAAGTGATCAAGGTGGTGAAGGGAGTGTGAGTGGCTCTAGTGATAAAACTTTGGTTATTCTAATAGATTGGGTGGTGTCGGCAACATTGTCTGTCTTTGAAAACATTGGTCCTCAAGTGCTAGTGAGTCGCATTACTCCTCATATCAGCATTGAGCTTTTTTAGGACCAACCTATTCACTTTTAGAGTTAAATTTTTATTTTCATTGTTAGTGCCATGGTTTGGTCTTTTTGCCACTTCTCCTCTTGTGATGAGGCAATATTTGCAAAGTTGAATGGAGTATCGAAATGATCCAATATTGTATTCTCTTTTTGGGGGCAATTTTTTTTAAAAAAAAAGTTATTTCTTTGATGCATAGGAAGAGAGCTTGGACAGTGATAGCGCCATAACTTTTGGTACTTTGGCTGGTTTATCAATTGTGGGCATTATAGTGGGCAATTTCTTTAGAATAACATCATAGATATTGGGCATCGGTTGTGCAACAGCTACGGGTACTTCTGTTAGTTTATTGACTTGGGGTTTTGTATTGGGTGTGTAAGATCCACATGTTAATTTGCTATATGATGTCTAAATAGAAGTAATTAAATTAAACTAGTAAATTATTAATGTTAATTATAAGTTTGGGTTAGAAGTTGAGTGTTGTATCATAGTACTAAATGCATGAGCTGCACATGAGCCACCCATAAGTTTGTTTGAGGTAGTATCACCATGCATGTTTTGCATACCAGGGTGCTTGTGTGTATGCTTGATTTAGGCTTTAAGTATGACATACACATGATTGACACATGTGTGCTAATCTATTATATAAAATATTTTTGTCACTTTTCAGTTTATTTCTTTAGGTTTTTAGAGGGAAGAGAGAGAAAGAAAAGATGGGACGAGAATAGATATTAGGATTGCTTGAGTTATGAGGTAAGTGAATTTCAAATCGATTTATTTATTTCCTTACCAAAATTAACTAATTTTTTCCTTGTGTTTTGCCTAAAATCTAATACTTCATGGTTTTTAATTACATGCTGTTATTCATGTTTCATTTGATGTCTGCCTTGCATGTATGCATGTATCTCTTTCACATTTTCTCAAATTTTATAGTATATTATCAAGGTTCATTAAAAATGCTGAAATTTATTAATGAACTTTACAATTTCTAAATCTTAAAGATAAATATCTTTTTGCATGTCATTACTTTTGACAAAAATTTTGAAGAATCTTTTTATATGTCTAAGTGTTGCGTTCCAGATTTCGGGGCCCGGTACAATACAAATATTTAAAGGTATGAAAATGTAGAGAGGGAGAGAAAGACATCGGATTTTACGTGCAAAGCCTCCTCTTGAATGAGGAGGAAAAACCAGGAGGCTCTGGGCCTTCGAAAATACTTCACTATGGGTGAAAGTTTTACAAAATACAAGCTTTGGGAGTATCTTTCCTTTTTCTTCCTTGTCTTTCTACGTAGAAAGCTCTCTCTTTGGGAGGCTTTAGAGCCTTCTTTTCTTCTCGTTTTCTCCGAGGAAAAAATGTCCTTTGTTTGGAGCCTTTGCTAGGTATTTAAATAAAAAAATTGTGCCGTTGGAGAAAGGACACGTGACAGCCTGCGTATAGATGGGAGGATGTCCACCTATTCTGTCGGCTGCGCTAGGCGCGTAGGACAGCTATCCGCCTGCCCTGCTGGCCATGTCAGGCATGCTGAGGAAGGCAAGCTGTCGGCACCGCTGATTGGATCCTATCGTGCCAGGTCTGCAAACTCTAGGTGTCAGTCTTGATGTGACTAGGCATGCTCTGAGCATTATTATGCACTATGGAGGCGGCGTCATGCAGTGGCTGCATGCTCCTTAGTAACAGCAAAGTTGCGTAGTTAGGGCTCACGGCCGTGTATGAAATAGTCCTCGTCCTTATGTGGCATGCCTTGTCCCTTTATGAGCTCGCGAACTTATTTGAAGGAGACAGCTCTCAGACGTTAATTATTTTCTTAGTGATTTGAAGGATCTTTAGTTTTTTTGTGGAGGGTCCTCGGGTCTTTTCTGACTTCTCAGACTAATCTGAGACCTGAAGGAATTTTTGAAGTCCTTAGGCTTCTTGGTCACTGTGAGCCAACTGAACAGAAATACTTGGTCATTTTGGCTTCTTGTACGGAGACGCCAAGGCTGTCCTCGTCAGTTAGAAGGTCCTCTGGTCCTTTTCCTAATCCTCATATTTGTGGGGCAAGGGTTCTCGGACATTTCTTGGGTTTCCTTGATGATGTCAGCCCATCGTGGTGTCCTCGAGCTTCTTTTGGTTAGTCGGGCCTCTCAGATTTTTGTCGCCGCTTGGGCTTCTGGGACACTAGCCCATATTTTCGGGCTCATTAGGCCAATTTAGCTTAAGGAATTAAATTGGACTTTTGGGCTTCATGGGCCGGTCTGTCCCCTTGGTCAGTGGTCGTGACTTTGGGCTTCTTTGGACTGTGTTTTATGGGCCATTATATTGGGACCCAACACAGCCCCACATGCCAAAGGATTCGAGGTCCTCGATCGTTTGGCATGTCGTCACTGCTCTTCTTGAGAGGTTGACTTTTTTCTGTAATAGTTTGTCCGTGTGCGCGTTATGGTCTGAGAAGGACGTCCCTGAGGAGGTAAGAGCATGGTCGTCCACCTTTGGGTTTAGGCCTTTTGCGATGTTAGTCTGAGACCATTTGTGTCCTCGGAGGAAATATGGCTCCAGGTTTGGCGAAGAAGTGCCTCAAAACTTCTTTTGAGTCCGAGACCTTTCCAACACCGTCATTTGGACTTCTGCAGAGCATTAAATGTTGGATTGATGGGCTGATAGGTGCCTTGGGAAGGCAAGGCCACGATTTCTCTGAGGCGAATGGCCGAGCGACGCGTGGCGAAGGACAATGAGTGCGCCTTTTTTAATTTTAAAAATATTAATTGGCCTTCTCGTTTTCAACTCCTCACTTTGTGTCTGCTTTTGTTTTATTTGCTAAGTGTTGAAGCCTTTGTTCTTTGTTCTTCCTCTGTCTTTTGCTTTTCGTTTTCCATCGCGCCTGGGGTAAGAGATATTGCTTCCTCCATGATGCTTGCCAGGCTCGAGGAGATTCGAGAACGGTACAGAATCCCTGATTCCATGGCCATGATGGTTCCCGATTCTTGTGAGAGGGCGTGGTGTCCACTGGACGGATTCATCACCGTGTACGAAGTCCACCTCAAGGGTGGGCTTCAATTTCCTGTGCCAGAAGAGCTCTATGAAATCATGAAGGGCCTTGGAGTTCCTTTTCCCAGGCTTCAACCAAATACAATCAGGTATTTGGTTTCTTTGTGCATTTTTGCCCGTTGCCATGATAAGCTGTTAGACGGACTTACGGTCAAGGTTATATTTTCCTTTACACATAACCTTGATTGGATTACAGTGACCCCTCGCCCAGACTTTTTTTTGATGAGCGGGGGGAACCCAGACTCCACCAAGAGGTGGAAGGATAAATTCTTTTTCCTGGATGTTTGGGAGAATTAGGCCATCCGCATTGCTTAAGAGAATGTGGTCAGCCAGTGCTGCTCGGATCCCTCAAAGGAGGACAGTGAGGCTGTAAAGGAGTTCATGGACCTGGTGTTGGCCAATCTTGAGGGCTTTCATGAGAATAAGCACAACATCTGGCTTTTGTCTGAGAACTTCAAGAAGGCAAAATGGGGTCCACGGTCCGAGACCTCTGTTGTAACTCTTTTCGAAAAGTCCAAGAAGAAAAGACTGAGGAAGACAAAATCTTTGAGGATTGAGGGTCCGGCTGAGCACACGGAGAAGAACCATCCGGAAGAGAGCTCGAAACATCCGGCGGCCATTGTTGAGTTCCCATCATCCGATGATGATGACGATAACGATTTTGACAACAACGCCGTGATTGCTCCTCTCTTTAAGAGGTTGAGGACTGGTACTTTACCAGAGTCCTCAGGGACTGAAGGTCCCGCCCCTTCTTCACTAGTCGATCCTCTCGAAGGGCCTCCATGGATGATCGTGGAGATTGTGGAGCTCTCGGATGTCCAGTCTCCCAATAATGATCCTACTTTCGGAGTTTCCGTAGATATTCCTGGTGAAGTCTCAAACAGGGTTGGCCACCCTTCCGAGGACATCGATAGTGGGGACTCTGTTAGGGAAGCTGAGGGGGAGTGATAGTTGAGATGGTCCAGGAAGTGACAGAGGCCAAGGAAGTTAGCGCTGGTGACCTGATGTCCTATGATCCTTCTGAGCATCCTGTTACAGTTCAAGCTAAAGAGCTGCCTAAGTTCCCCGGGGATGCTAACGTTGGGGCAGGCTCCTTAGTACCTTTTATAGCCACGGAGCATGTTCCTGAGGAAGCATTTGCGGCGCCGGAGAGCGAGCCGCAGGTGTCCGAGGCCCCTGGGGAGAGTGGCCCAGGGCATGATCCTCTCGTTTCCAAGGTAATCCACCGCTACTTCTTTTGCTTTACTTTCAGTTGCCTGTGTCTTGATAATGTTGCTTCTTTTGCAGCTCCAGGACTTAACCGGGAGCCTTAGCTAGCTGGTCGGGGAGTTTGCCCAGTCTCGCTTGGAGATGGAGTCATTAAGGGCTGATCGAGAGGCGGTCCAACGACTGCGGGCTGAGCTTGCTGAAGTAACCGCGAAGAGTGCCTCTTTTGAGGAGACACTTGGGCATTTGCAAACCCAGTATGGATTCCTTCGAGAGAGGAATCTCCAGCTAGAGGAGACTGTGAGGTCGCCAGTGAGGGCTGCGGACATAGCGCCCCTACTAGAGATGAAATATTGGGAGGGCATCCATCTGTGCCGCCGGCTGATGCTAATAATGTATATGTGGTTCCTCGTCTTCGTCCACGACCCTCGAAACGCAAGTGTCGCCCGTGTCAAGGACATATCCAGAACTGGAGGGTGACGATTTGCCAGATCTTCACGTTCGTGTCCTTCAGTGGATCCTCGCCCTTCAGATCAGCCAGGGAGCTCGAGTCATGCCGAGGCCTCTTTATCTCAAGAGGCGGGTTAGCTTGAGAAAACTCCTTCGCAGGGTCCCTCCGACGCTTAGCTTTTTCCCCTTTCTTGATGTGGTTGTTGTTTTCTTTTATAACAGTGTACAAGAGCCTTGTTTTATAAATAAAACTTACGCTTTCTAAGCTAAACTTCGGACTCTTTGCTTGGTTTGTACAAGTGTTCGTTCTTTTTGTGACGCATTGTTAAGTGTCTTGTCCTTAGCTTTAAGTGTGAGCGTTGAAGGATTGTGCTGCCTTCTAACCTCTCGGATTGCATGGCTTTGCACGAAGTCCCTAGAGCTCAACCTTTTGGGCTACTCGGGCGGAGCCGAATTTTATAATACGACCTCTGGGGCTGTTCGGGTTGGATCGAGTTTTTGAATACGATCTCTGGGGCCGCTCGGATAGGACTGAGCTTTTAGAATACGACCTCTGGGGCCGCTCGTAGGATCAAGTTTTTAAATATGACCTCTAGGGTCACTCGAATAAGGTCGAGTTTTTGAATATGACCTCTGGATAGGACCAAGTTTTTGAATACGACCTCTGGGGCTACTCGGAAAGGATCAAATTTTTAAATACGACCTCTGGGGCCGCTCAGATATGACCGAGTTTTTGAATACGACCTCAATGGCCGTTCGGATAGGACCGTGTTTTTGAATATGACCTCTGGGCTGCTCGGACAGGATCAAGTTTTTGAATACAATCTCTCGGGTCGCTCAGATAGGACCGAGTTTTTAGAATACACCTCTGGGGCCGCTTGGATTGGACCGTATTTTTATATATGACCTCTGGGGCCGCTCAGATAGGACCGAGTTTTTAGAATACGACCTCTGGGGCCGCTCGGATAGGACCGCATTTTTAAATATGAGGAAAGCTTGTTCTCTCTTTGACTCAAAGTAGTCTTGATATTGATGAAGGAACATGAGAATGCATCATGATGGACATATTGAAGGTACCCTTTCATTCTTGTAGACGTGTTACATTAAGTGGCCTCTAGGGCCATTTTAATTCTTCACGTTATATTATTGCCCTGAGTCCTAGATGACGAACGTTTGAGCCTTAGCGTCTTTCTTGCCTGCTCTTGTTCTCCTTGTTGCCCTTTGTAGGTTATGGCCTTTTGGTAGCTTTGATCTGCGCTGGCCTTTACGAAGTCAGCATACGTGTAGCCCCCTAGTTAATGGTCAGGCGCGCTCCGCGCTCATGATGGCCTTGCCTTTTGAACGGCTCGGCCGACCACATCCTGCTATTCCGAGAGCATGCCCGGGTTGTGGCAGAAAACGGTCGAGATAGCCCTCTGACGCTAGCCTTTTAACCTCCAGCCGCAGCGTCCTACAGTCCTCGGTGTCATGGCCACGGCTGCGGTGGTAATGGCAGTATTCTCATTGGTCACCCCATCTGGATTTTTTAACGCCTTGGGCCATCTCAAGAACTCCTCATCTCGGATTGCCTCAGGATGCTAGTGAGTGACTCATTCAAGGCAGGCAGGTCTGATGGCTCGTTTCCTCCAAGGGCAATCCGTTTGGGCTCGTTTTGCCTGGACGGTCATTGGGACTTCAGCTGGCTGCCAGCTCGTCTTTTACCTTCCATTGTCCTCGGGGACTGGGGATCTTCTTTATCCTCCGGCTTGCTTTCTTTGTCGGTCGTGGATCCGAAGACCGTCTTCCAGAGCCTCTTGAGCTCTCTCTTCGTCGGGGACTGGGTCATGGACTTCCTTTTGTTGAGGTAATCCCTCAGTTCGCCAGAAGTTTGGGTAGCTTGTTGCTCCTCCTGGGATGCTATTATCTGTGAAGTTTTAGGGTACGCTCCCCTTGACTGCTTGTCCACCTTCGCGCGAAGAGTATGGACTGCTCTCGAGAGGCTGTCTGCCTTCTTCACCAGTTTCTGAATGTTAGCGCCCGGGCGGCCACTCGTCGTACTGCTTGACAGGAGGCACCTGCTGAAAGGTCCCACTTCTCGAGCGAACGTGCTCGCTTGGGCCCGCTTGTTCGCCATTTTTGGTGTGCTGGTTGTTCTATGATGGTAGGAAGCGACGAGCTTTTTGTCACAGGTTTCCACAGACGGCGCCAATGTTGCATTTTAGATTTTAGGGTTCAGTACATTACAAATATTTAAGGGTATAAAAATATAGAGAGGGAGAGAAAGACACCGGATTTTACATGGAATGCCTCCTCTTGAATGAGAAGAAAAAACCTCGAGGCTCTGGGCCATCGAAAATGGTTCACTATGGGTAGAAGTCTTACAAAATACAAGCTTTGGAAGTATCTTTCCTTTTTCTTCCTTGTCTCTCTATATAGAAAGCTTTCTCTTTGGGAGGCTTTAGAGCCTTATTTTCTTCTCATTTTCTCCGAGAAAAAAGGTCATTTGTTTGGAGCATTTGCTAGTTATTTATAGGAAAAAATTATACCGTTGGAGAAATGACACGTGGCAGCTTACGTATGGCCGAGAGGTTGTCCACCTATTCTGCTGGCTGTGCCAGGCACATAGGGAAGTTGTCTGCCTGCCCTGCTGGCCATGTCAGGCATGCTAGCGTGTGCAGGGAGGTAAGTTGTCGGCACCATTGATTGGACCCTATCGTGTTAGGTGTGTAGACTCTAGGTGTCAGTCTTGATGTGACTAGGCGTGCTCTAAGTATCATTATGCGCTGTGGCGGTGGTGTCTTACAGTGGTCACATATGCTCCTTGGTAATAGCAAAGTTATTTAGTTGGCGCTCACGGCCGTGTATGAAATAATCTTCGTCCTTATATGGCCTACCTTGTCCCTTTGTGAGCTCGCGGACTTGTTTGAAGGAGATAGCTCTCGGACGTTAATTGCTTTCTTAGTGATTTGAAGGATCTTTGGTTCCTTGTGGGGGTCCTTGGGTCTTTTCTGACTTCTTGAACTAATCTAAGACCTGAAGGAACATTTTAGGTCCTCAGACTTCTTGGTCACTGCGAGCCAATTGAACTGACATACTTGGTCATTTTGGCTTCTTGTACGGAGACGCCAAGGTTGTCCTCGTCTGTTGGAAGGTCATCTGGTTCTTTTCCTAGTCATCGTATTTGTGGGGCTAGGGTTCTCAGACGTTTCTTGGATTTTCTTGATGACGTCAACCCCTCGTGGCGTCCTCGAGCTTCTTTTGGTTAATCGGGCCTCTCGGACTTTTGTCGCCGCTTGGGCTTCTAGGACACTAGCCCACGTTCTCGGGCTCGTTAGGCCAATTTAGCTTAAGAAATTAAATTGAGCTTTTGGGCCTTTGGACCAGTCTGTTGCCTTAGTCCGAGGTCGTGACTTTGGGCCTCTTCTATGGGCCGTATTTTATGGGCCATTTGATGATTCCATTATACATGATTGAGTTGCGAAAACTTATGGATAGGTATCCTATATTTGAACCGAATTCTTTCTGGTTAAAGAATCTTTTTCTAGTTGCTCTGGAACAATTAGGAGATTGTCTAGAATAAATACGAGGTTCTGCTTTTAGCGGTAACATGCTATTGGGTGGTGGTCCCGCTTATGGGGTCAAATCAATACGTTCTAAGAAGAAATATTTGAATATCAATCTCATCGATTTCATAAGTATCATACCAAATCCCATCAATCGAATCACTTTTTCGAGAAATACGAGACATCTAAGTCATACAAGTAAAGAGATCTATTCATTGATAAGAAAAAGAAAAAAGGTGAACGGTGATTGGATTGATGATAAAATAGAATCCTGGGTCGCGAACAGCGATTCGATTAATGATGAAGAAAGAGAATTCTTGGTTCAGTTCTCCACCTTAACGACAGAAAAAAGGATTGATCAAATTCTATGGAGTCTGACTCATAGTGATCATTTATCAAAGAATGACTCTGGTTATCAAATGATTGAACAACCGGGAGCAATTTACTTACGATACTTAGTTGACATTCATAAAAAGTATCTAATGAATTATGAGTTCAATACATCCTATTTAGCAGAAAAACGGATATTCCTTGCTCATTATCAGACAATCACTTATTCACAAACCTCGTGTGGGGCTAATAGTTTTCATTTCCCATCTCATGGAAAACCCTTTTCGCTCCGCTTAGCCCTATCCCCCCCTAGGGGTATTTTAGTGATAGGTTCTATGGGAACTGGACGATCCTATTTGGTCAAATACCTAGCGACAAACTCCTATGTTCCTTTCATTACGGTATTTCTGAACAAGTTCCTGGATAACAAGCCTAAAGGTTTTCTTATTGATGATATCGATATTGATGATAGTGACGATATTGATGATAGTGACGATATTGATGATAGTGACGATACCGATCGTGACCTTGATACGGAGCTGGAGCTGCTAACTATGATGAATGCGCTAACTATGGATATGATGCTGGAAATAGACCGATTTTATATCACCCTTCAATTCGAATTAGCAAAAGCAATGTCTCCTTGCATAATATGGATTCCAAACATTCATGATCTGGATGTGAATGAGTCGAATTACTTATCCCTCGGTCTATTAGTGAACTATCTCTCCAGGGATTGTGAAAGAGGGTCCACTAGAAATATTCTTGTTATTGCTTCGACTCATATTCCCCAAAAAGTGGATCCCGCTCTAATAGCTCCGAATAAATTAAATACATGCATTAAGATACGAAGGCTTCTTATTCCACAACAACGAAAGCACTTTTTCACTCTTTCATATACTAGGGGATTTCACTTGGAAAAGAAAATGTTCCATACTAATGGATTCGGGCCCATAACCATGGGTTCCAATGCACGAGATCTTGTAGCACTTACCAATGAGGCCCTATCGATTAGTATTACACAGAAGAAATCCATTATAGACACTAATACAATTCGATCCGCTCTTCATAGACAAACTTGGGATTTGCGATCCCAGGTAAGATCGGTTCAGGATCATAGGATCCTTTTCTATCAGATAGGAAGGGCTGTTGCACAAAATGTACTTCTAAATAATTGCCCTATAGATCCTATATCTATCTATATGAAGAAGAAATCATGTAACGAAGGGGATTCTTATTTGTACAAATGGTACTTCGAACTTGGAACGAGCA
>JAOVVI020011029.1:0-12819 GCA_028571085.2 Nepenthes alata
ATCATGGACAATCGTGGATACTTTCCTCTTTTGGCCTAGAAGCCCTCACGATTTTTCTCAAAATGCGTCCACCAGGGAAAGGGATACCAGCACTTTTAAGCGAATCATTCCCCCTTTCCAAAGCCAATGTGGGACATTATACTATATGGCACGACCCTATCTATGATACCATCAAGGACCATCGTGGATATTGTCTGCATTGGGCTAGGAAGCCTTCACGATTTTCCTCCAAACGTGTCCACAAGGAAAGGGAAACCCAGCGCCTTTAAGTGAATTGTTTCCCCTTTCCAAAGTCGATGTGGGACATTGCTCCACATGGCACGGCCCTGTCTCTGATACCATTAGGGACCATCGTGGATACTATCCGTTTTGGGCCTAGAAGCCCTCACGGTTTTACTCCAAATGCATCCACGAGGAAAGCGATACCCAGCGCCTTTAAGCGAATCGTCCCCCTTTCGAAAGCCGATGTGGGACATTGCCCAACATGGCACGGCTCTGCCTCTAATTCCATGAGGTACCATTGTGGATACTGTCCACTTTGGGCCTGGAAGCCCTCACAGATTTTCTCAAAATGCATCCACTAGTGGAAGGGATACCCAGCACCTTTAAGCTAATCGTTTTCCCTTTCCAAAGCCGATATGGGACATTGCCCTACATGGCACGACCCTGTCTCTGATTCCATCTGGGACCATTGTGGATACTGTCCAATTTAGGCCTGAAAGCCCTCATAGTTTTCCTCAAAATAAGTCCACCAAGGAAAGGGATACCTAGAGCCTTTAAGCGAATCGTCTCCCCTTTCCAAAGCCAATGTGGGATATTGCCCTACTTGGCACGGCCCTGTCGATGATACCATGAGGAACCAGCGTGGATACTGTCTATTTTGGGCCTGGATACCCTCACGATTTTCCTCCAAACATGTCCACGAGGGAAGGGTTGCCCAACGCCTTTAAGCGAATCGTTCCCATTATCCAAAGCCGATGTGGGACATTGCCCTACATGGCACGGCCCTGTCTCTGATTTCATGTGGGACTAATGTTGATACTGTCAGCTTTGGACCATGCAGCCCTCACGAATTTCCTTAAAATGCATCCACCAAGGAAAGGGATACCCAGCTCCTTTAAGCTAATCGTTCCCCCTTTCCAAAGCCGATGTGGGACATTGGCCAACATGGCACAGCCCTGTCTCTAATTTCATCAGGGACCATTGTGGATACTGTCTAATTTTGGCATGGAAGCCCTCACGATTTTCCATAAAATGCATCCACCAAGGAAAGGGATGCCCAGCACCTTTAAGCGAATCATTTTCCCTTTCCAAAGCCAATGTGGGTCATTGCCCTACATGGCACGGCCGTGTCTCTTATACCATCAGGAACCATCATGGATACCATTCGCTTTACGCCTGTAAGCCCTCACGATTTTCCACCAAATACGTCCCCAAGGAAAGGGATACCCAGCGCCTTTAACCAAATCATTCTTCCCTTCCAAAGCCGTCTTGGGACATTGTCCTACATGGCACTGCCTTGTGTCTGATTCAATCAGGGACCGTTGTGGATACTGTCTGCTTTGTTCTTTGAAGCCCACACGGTTTTCATCAAAATGCGTCCACTAGGGAAAGGAATACCAGTGCCTTTAAGCTAATGGTTTTCCCTTTACAAAGCCGATGTGGGACATTTCCCTACGTGGCACGACCCTGTCTCTAATACCATCAAGACCATTGTGAAAACTGTCTGATTTGGGCCTGAAAGCCCTCACGATTTTCCTCCAAACACGTCCACTAGGGAAAGGGATACCCAGTAGTTTTAATATAATCTTTCCCCCTTTACAAAGCCGATGTTGGACATTTCCTTACAAGGCACGATGCTTTCTCTGATACCATCAGGAACCATTGTGGATACTATCCGCTTTGGACCTGGAAGCCCTTACGATTTTCCTTAAAGTGCATCCACCGGGGAATGGGATACCCGGCACCTTTAAGCGAATCGTTCCCCCTTTTCAAAGCCGATATGGGAAAATGCCCTACATGGCACGGCCCTGTCTCAGATACCATCAGGGACCATTGTGCATACCATCCGCTCTGGGTCTGGAAGCCCTCACGGTTTTCCTCAAAATGCATACACCAGTGAAAGGGATACCCAGCATATTTAAGCGAATCGTTCTCCTTTCCAAAGCCGATGTGGGACATTGACCTACATGGCACGGCCCTGTCTCTGATACCATCAGGGACCATCATGGATACTGTTCGCTTTGGGCCATTATGCCCTTATGATTTTCCTCAAAACTTGTCTACCAGGGAAGGGGTACAAGCACCTTTAAGAGAATCATTTTCCCTTTCCAAAGCCGATGTGGGACATTGCCATACATGGCACGACCCTGTCTCTGATACCATCAGGGACCATCGTGGATACTACCCGATTTGGGCCTTGAAGCTCTCACGGTTTTCCTCCAAACGCATCCACGAGGAATGGGATTCCCAGCTCCTTTAAGCGAATCGTTTACCCTTTCCAAAGAAGATGTGGGACATTGCCCTATATAGCACGGCCCTATCTCTGATACCATAAGGGGCTATCGTGGATACTGTCCTCTTGGGGTGTGAAAGCCCTTATAGTTTTCCTCTAAACGCGTCCACGTGGAAAGGGATATCTAGCACCTTTAAGCGAATCGTTCCCCCTTTCCAAAGTCGAAGTGAGACATTGCCATACATTGCACGACCCTGTCTCTGATTCCATCAGAGACCATTATGGATATCGTCCGCTTTGGGCCTGGAAGCTCTCACAGTTTTCCTCAAAATACGTACACCAGGGAAAGGATACCTTGCGCCTTTAAGCCAATCATCCCCCCTTTCTGAAGCCGATGTGGGATATTACCCAACATGGCACTACCCTTTCTCGATGCCATCAGGGACCATCGTGGATACTGTCCCCTTTTGGCATGGAATTCCTAATGGTTTTTCCCAAAACACGTCCACTAGGGAAAGGGATACCCAGCGACTTTAAGCAAATCTTTCCCCCTTTACAAAGCCGATGTTGGACATTGCCTTACGTGGCACGGCGCTCTCTGCTACCATCAAGGACCATCATGGATACTATCCACTTTGGACCTGGAAGCCCTTACGATTTTCCTCAAAATGCGTCCACCAAGGAAAGGGATACCCAGCACCTTTAAGCGAATCGTTCCTCCTTTCCAAAGCCGATGTGGGACATTGCCCTACATGGCACAACCATGTCTCTGATACCATTAGGGTCCATCGTGGATACTCTCCGCTTTAGGCCATGAAGCCCACACGATTTTCCTCAAAATGCGTCCACGAGGGAAAAGGATACACAGCTCCTTTAGCGAATCGTTCCCCCATTTTAAAGCCGATGTGGGACATTGCCCTACATGTCACGACCCTGCTCTGATACCATCAGGAACCATCGTGGATACTATCCGCTTTGGGCCTGGATGCCCCTATGGTTTTCCTCTAAACGCATCCACGAGGAAAGGGATACCCAGCGCCTTTAAATGAATCATTCCCACTTTCCAAAGATGATGTGGGACATTGCCCTATATGTCACGGGCCTGTCTCTAATACCATCAGGGACCATTGTATATACTGTCTGCTTTGGGCCTGAAAGCCCTCACAATTTTTCTCAAAATGCGTCTACCAAGGAAAGGGATACCTAGTGCCTTTAAGCGAATCGTTCCCCCATTCCAAAGCCGATGTGGGACATTTTCCTACATGGCACGGGGCTGTCTGTGATACTATCAGGGACCATCGTAGATATTATCAGCTTTGGGCCTGGAAGCCCTCATAGTTTTTCTCAAAATGCGTCCACCAAGGAAAGGGATACCTAGCGGCTTTAAGCAAATTGTTTCCCCTTTCCAAAGTCGATGTGGGACATTGCCCTACATGACATGTCTCTGTCTCTGATTCCATCAGAGAGCAGTATGGATACTATCCGCTTTAGTCCTGGAAGACCTCACAGTTTTTTTCTCAAAATGCGTTCACTAGAAAAAGAGATATCCATCACCTTTAAACGAATTTTTCTCCTTTCCAAAGCCGAAGTGGGACATTTCCCTAAATGGCACGGCCTTGTCTCTGATACCATCAGGGACCATTGTGCATACTGTCTGCTTAGGGCCTGGAAGGCCACCTGGTTTTCCTCAAAATGCATCCATCAGTGAAAGGGATACCCAACACATTTAAGGAAATCTTTTCCCTTTCCAAAGCCGTTGTGGGATACTAACCTATGTGACACGACCCTGTCTCTGATACTATCAAGGACCATCGTGGATACTGTCCGCATTAGGCCATTAGGCCCACACGGTTTTCCTCATAATGCATCCACCAGGGAAAGAGATACCAGCACCTTTGAATGAATCATTCCCCCTTTCTAAAGCAGATGTGGGACTTTGCCCTACATGGCACGGCCCTGTCTCTGATACCATCAGGAACCATTGTGGATACTCTTCGTCTTGGGCCTGGAAGCTCTCATGATTTTCCTCCAAATGCGTCCACCAAGGAAAGGGATACCCAGCACCTTTAAGCGAATCGTTCCCCTTTTTAAAGCCGATGTGGGACATTGCCCTACATGGTATGGCCCTGTCTCTGATTCCATCAGAGACCATTGTGGATACAGTCCGCTTTGGGCTTGGAAGCCCTCATGGTTTTCCTCAAAACTCATCCACCAGGGAAAGCGATACGTAGTGCCTTTAAGCAAATCGTTACCCCTTTCCAAAGTAGATGTTGGACATTGCCCTATATGGCACAGCCCTGTCTTTGATACCATTAGGGACAATTGTAGATATCGTCTGCTTTGGGCCTAGAAGCCCTCACAGTTTTCCTCAAAATGCGTCCACCAAGGAAAGGGATACCCAACGATTTTAAGTGAATCGTTCCCCCTTTTTAAAGCCGATGTGGGACATTACTTATGGCATTGTCCATCAAATACCATCATGGATACTGTCTTCTTCAGACTTGGAAGCCCGCATGATTTTCGTCCAAACGCGTCCACGAGGAAAGGGATACCCAGTGCCTTTAAGCAAATCGTTCCCCCTTTCCAAATCCGTTGTGGGACATTGCCCTACATGGCATGGTCCTGTCTCTGATTCAATCAGAGAGAATTGTGGATACTATCTGCTTTGGGCCGGTAAGCCCTCACGGTTTTCCTCAAAATGCGTCCACCAGGAAATGAGATACCCAGCGCCTTTCAACGAATTATTCCCCTTTTCAAAGTTGATTGGGGACGTTGTTCAACATGGCACGGCCCTGTCTCTGATACCATCAGGGACCATTGTGCATACTGTCCGTTTAGGGCCTGGTAGCCCACCCGGTTTTCCTCAAAATGCGTCCATCAGTTAAAGGGACCTTTAAGCAAATCGTTCCCCTTTCCAAAGCCGATGTGGGTCATTGACCTACATGACACGATCGTGTCTCTGATACTATAAGGGACCATCGTGGATACTTTCCACTTTAGGCCATTAGGCCCTCACCGTTTTCCTCATAATGCATCAACTATGGAAAGGGATACCAGTGCCTTTAAACAAATCGTTCCCTCTTTCCAAAGCTGATGTTGGACTTTACCCTACATGGCACAGCCTTATTTTGATACCATCAGGAACCATTGTGGATACTGTCCGCTTTGGGCCTGGAAGCTCTCACGGTTTTCCTCCAAATGCCTCCACTAAGAAAAGGGATACCCAGCTCCTTTAAGCAAATCGTTCCCCTTTTTAAAGCCGATATGGGATATTATCCTACATGGTACGACCCTATCTCTGATACCATCAGGGACCATCATAGATACTATCAGCTTTGGGCTTGGAAACCCTCACGGTTTTCCTCAAAATACGTCCACCAGGAAAAGGATACTGAGCACCATTAAGCAAATTGTTCCCCATTTTTAATGCCAGTGTGGGACATTGCCCTACATGGCACATCCCCATCTCCAATACGATCAGGGACCATCGTGGAAGCTATCCACTTTGGGCTTGGAAGCTCTCACGGTTTTCCTCAAAATGCGTCCACGAGGAAAGGGATACCCAGCGCCTTTAAGCGAATCGCTCCCCCTTCCCAAAGCTGATTTGGGACATTGCCCTACATGGCACGGCCGTGTGTCTGATTCCATCGTGGACCATTGTGGATACTATCCGCTTTGGGCCAGAAAGCCCTCACAATTTTTCTCAAAATACGTCCACCAGGGAAAGGGATACCCAGTACCTTTAAGCAAATCGTTCCCCTTTCCAAAGTCGATGTGGGATATTGCCCTACATGGCACGACCCTATCTCCTATACCATTAGGGACCATTAAAGATATTGTCCATTTTGAGCCTCGAAGCCCTCACAGTTTTCCTCAAATTGCATCCACCAAGAAAAGGGATACCCAATGCCTTTAAGCAAATCGTTTCCCCTTTCCAAAGCCGATGTGGGACGTTGCCCTACATGGCACGTCCCTATCTCTGATACCATATGGGACCATCGTGGATACTGTCCGCTTTGGGCCTGGAAGCCCTCATGATTTTTCTCAAAATGTGTCCACCAGGGAGAGGGATAGCAAGCGCATTTAAGCGAATCATTCTCCCTTTCAAAAGTCGATATGGGACATTGCCCAACATGGCACGACCCTGTCTTTGATACCATCATAGACCATCGTTGATACTGTCTTCTTTGGGCTTGGAAGCCCTCTATGATTTCCTCCCAACGCGTCCAAGAGGAAAGGGATACCCAGCTCCTTTAAGCAAATCATTTTCCCGTTTTAAAGTCGATGTGAGACATTGCCCTACATTGCACGGCCCTATCTCTGGTACCATCAGGAACCAACGTGGATACTGTCCATTTTGGGCTTGGAAGCCCTCATGGTTTTACTCTAAACTCTTCCATGATGAAAGGGATACCCAGGTGCTTTGAATAAATAATTTCCCCTTTCCAAAGCCGATGTGGGACAATTCCCAACATGGTACGGCATTGTCTCTGATACAATCAGGGACTATTGTTGATACTGTTCACTTTGGGCTAGGAAGCCCTCACGGTTTTTCTCAAAATACATCCACCAGGGAATGGGATACCTAGTGCCTTTAAGCAAATCATTCCCCTTTCCAAAGTCGATGTAGGACATTGCCCTATATGGCACGGACCTGTCTCTGATACCATCAGGGACCATTGTGAATACTGTCCGCTTTGGGCCTGGAAGACCTTATAGTTTTTCTCAAAATGCGTCCACCAAGGAAAGGGATACCCAGCGCCTTTAAGCGAATCATTTTCCCGTTTTAAAGTCGATGTTAGACATTGTCCTACATGGCACAGCCCTCTGTCTGATACCATAAGTAACCATCGTGGATACTGTCCATTTTGGGCCTAGAATCCCTCACGGTTTTACTCTAAACGTATCCATGAGGAAAGGGATACCCAGCTCCTTTAAATGAATCGTTCTCCTTTTCAAAGCCGATGTGGGACATTGCCCTACATGGTACGGCCCTGCCTCTGATTCCATCAGAGACCATTGTGGATACAGTCCGCTTTGGGCCTGGAAGCCCTCACGGTTTTCCTCAAAACTCATCCACCAAGGAAAGGGATACCCAGTGCCTTTAAATGAATCGTTCCCCTTTCCAAAGCTGATGTGCGACATTTTCCTACATGGCACGACCCAGTCTCTAATACAATCAGGGCTATTATTGATACTATTTGCTTTGGGCCAGGAAGCCCTCACGATTTTCCTCAATATGCATCCACAATGGAAAGGGATATCTAGTGCCTTTAAGCAAATTATTCCCCTTTTCGAAGCCGATGTGGGACATTGCCCTATATGCCACGGACCTATCTCTTATACCATCAGGGACCATTGTTGATATTATCCCGTTTGGGCCTGGAAGACCTTAAGGTTTTCCTAAAAATGTGTCCACCGAAGAAAGGGATACACAGTGCATTTAAGCAAATCGTTCCACCTTTCCAAAGCCGATGTGGGACATTGCCCTACATGGCACGGCCCTGTCTATGATACCATCAGGGACCATCGTGGATACTGTCAACTTTGGGACTGGAAGCCATCACGGTTTTTCTCCAAACGTGTCCACTAGGAGAAGGGATACAAAATGCTTTTAAGCGAATCATTTCGGTTTCCAAAGCCGATGTGGGACATTGCTCTACATGGCACGGCCCTGTCTCCGATTCCATCAGGGACTATTGTGGATACTGTCTGCTTTCGGCCTGGAAGCCATCACGATTTTTTCTCAAAACGCGTTCACAAGGAAAAGGGATACCTAGCGCTTTTAAACGAATCATTTCCTCTTCCCAAAGCTAGTGTGGGACATTTCCCTACATGGCACAGCCCTATCTCTGATAACATCAGGGACCATCGTTGATACTGTCCGCTTTGAGATTGAAAGCCCTCACGGTTTTTCTCAAAATGAATCCACCAGGGAGAGGGATACCCAGCGCCATTAAGTAAATCTTTCCCCTTTCCAAAGCCGATGTGGGACATTACCCTACAAGGCACAGTCCTGTCTCTGATACCATCAGGATCCATCATGGATACTATTTGATTTAGGCCTGGAAGCCCTCACAGTTTTCCTCCAAATGCATCCACGAGGAAAGGGATGCGCAGTGCCTTTAAGCGAATTGTTCCCCCTTTCCAAAGCCGATGTGGGACATTTCCCTACATGGCACGGCCCTGTCTCTGATACCATCAGGGACCATTGTGGATACTGTCCGCTTTGGGCATGGAACCCAGCACCTTTAAGCGAATCGTTCCCCCTTTCCGAAGCAGATGTGGTACATTGCCCTACATGGCACGGCCCTTTCTCTGATTCCATCAAGGATCATCATGGATACTGTCTGCATTGGGCCTGGAAGCCCTCACGATATTCCTCCAAACCCGTCCACCAAGGAAAGGGATACCCAGTGCCTTTAGGTGAATCGTTCCCCCTTTCCAAAGCCGATGCAGGACATTGCTCTACATGGCACGGACCTATCTCTGATTACCCCAGGGGCCATTGTGGATACTGTCCTCTTTGGGCCTGAAAGCCCTCACGATTTTCCATAAAATGTGTCCACTAGAGAAAGGGATACCCAGCGCCTTTAAGCGAATCGTTCCCTCTTTCCAAATCCGATGTGGGAAATTTTTCTACATGGCACGACCCTGTCTCTGATACCATCAGGGACCATTGTTGATACAATCTGCTTTGGGCCTAGTAGTTGTCACTGTTTTCCTCAAAATGCATCCATGAGAGAAAGGGATACCCAGCGCCTCTATGCGAATCGTTACCCCTTTCTATAGTCGATGTGGGACATTGCCCTACTTGGCACATCCCTGTCTCTGATACCATCAGGAACCGTTGTGGATACTGTCCGCTTTGGGCCTGGAAGCCCTCACGATTTTCCTCAAAACGCGTCCACCAGGGAAAGTGATACCCACCACCTTCACACGAATCGTTCCCCCTTTAGAAAGCCGATGTTGGACATTACCCTTCATGGCACGGCCCTATCTCTGGTACCATCAGGGACCATCGTGGATAGTATCCGGTTTGGGCCTGGAAGCCCTCACGATTTTTCTCCAAACGTGTCCACCAGGGAAAGGGATACCAAGTGCCTTTAAGCAAATTGTTCCCCGTTTCTGAAGCCGATGTGGGACATTGGCCTACATGGCACGACCGTGTCTCTGATACTATTAGGGACCATTGCTGATACTGTCCGCTTTCGGCCTGGAAGCTCTCACAGTTTTCCTCAAAACACATGCACCAGGCAAAGGTATACCCAGCGCATTTAAGCGAATCGTTCCCCCTTTCCAAAGCCAATGTGGGACATTACCCTACATGGCATGGCTCTTTCTCTGATACCATCAGGATCCATGATGGATACTATCCTCTTTGAGCCTGGAAGCCCTCACGGTTTTCCTCCAAATGCGTCCACGAGGAATGGGATACCCAACGCCTTTAATCGCACCATTCCATGTTTCCAAAGCCGATGAGGGACATTGCCCTAGATGGCACGGCCCTGTCTCTGATACAATCACGGACTATCGTGGATACTGTCAGCTTTTAGCCTGGAATCCCTCACAAATTTCCTCCAAATGCGTTCCCCCTTTCTAAAGTCAATGTGGGACATTACCCTATATGGCACGGCCCTGCCTCTGATTCCATCAGGGACCATTGTGGATACTGTCCGTTTCGGGCCTGGAAGCCGTCACGATTTTTCTCAAAATTCATCCACCAGGGAAAGGGATAACCAGCGCCTTTAAGAGATTCGTTACCCCTTTCCAAAGCCTATGTGGGACATTGCCCTACATGCCATAGCCCAGTCTCTGATACCATCAGAAACTATTGTGGATACTGTTTGCTTTGGGCCTGGAATCCTCACAATTTTTCTCAAAATGCGTCCACCAGGGAAAGGGATACCCAGCGCCTTTCAGCGAATCGTTCCCTTTTCCAATGCTAAGTGGGACATTGCCCAACATGGCACGGCTCTGTATCTGATACCAACAGGAACCATCATGGACACTGTCCGCTTTGGTAATGAATTCCTCACTATTTTCCTAAAAATGCGTCCACGAGCAAAGGGATACCCAGTGCCTTTAATCGAATTGTTCTCCCTTTCCAAAGCCGATGTGGGACATTACCCTACATGGCACGGCCCTGTCTCTGATACCATCAGGGACCATTGTGAATACTGTCCACTTTAGGCCTACAAGGCCTCACGATTTTCCTCAAAATGTGTCAACCATGGAAAGGGATACCCAGCGCATTTAAGCGAATCGTTCCCCCTTTCCAGAGCCGATGTGGGACATTACCAACCATGGCACAGCCCAATCTCTGATACCATCCGGGACCATCGTGGATACTATCCGCTTTGGGCCTGGAAGCCCTCATGGTTTTCCTCCAAATGCGTCCACCGGGGAAAGGGATACCCAACGCCTGTAAGCGAATCGTTCCACTTTCAATAGAAGATATGGGACATTGCCCTACATGGCACAGTCTGGTCTGTTATACCATCAGGATCCATCATGGATACTATCCGATTTGGGCCTGGAAGCCCTCACAGTTTTCCTCCAGACGTGTCCACGAGGAAAGGGATACCCAGCGCCTTTAAGCGAATCATTCCCCCTTTCGAAAGCCGATGTGGGACATTGCCTCAAATGGCACGTCCCTGTCTCTGATACCATCAGGATCCATCAAGGATACTATCCGATTTGGGCCAGGAAGCCCTCACTGTTTTCCTCCAAACGCGTCAATGAGGAAAGAGATATCCAGCGCCTTTAAGCAAATCGTTCCCCCTTTCCAAAGCCGATGTGGGACATTTCGCTACATGGCACGACCCTATCTCTGATACCATTAGGGACCATCGTGGATACTGTCCGCTTTGGGCCATAAAGCCATCACGGTTTTCCTCCAAATGCGTCCACCATGGAAAGGGATACAAAATGTTTTTAAGAGAATCGTTTCGCTTTCCAAAGCCGATGTGGGACATTGCTCTACATGGCATGGCCCATTCTCTGATTTCATCAGGGACTATTATGGATATTGTCTACTTTCGGCCTGGAAGCCATCAAAATTTTTTCTCAAAATGCGTTCAGAAGGAAAAGGGATACCCAGTGCCTTTAAACGATTCGTTTTCCCTTCCCAAAGCTGATGTGGGACATTATCCTACATGGCACGACCCTATCTCTGATAACTTCAGGGACCATTATGGATATTGTCTGCTTTGGGACTGAAAGCCCTCACGGTATTCCTCCAAATACGTCCACCACGGAAAGGGATACAAAATGCTTTTAAGAGAATCATTTTGCTTTCCAAAGCCGATGTGAGACATTGCTTTACAAGGCACGACCCTTTCTCTGATTCCATCTGGGACTATTATGGATACTGTCTGCTTTGGGCCTAGAAGCCATCACAGTGTTTTCTCAAATTGCGTTCACTAGGAAAAGGGATACCCAACCCCTTTAAACGAATCGTTTCCCCTTCCCAAAGCTGATGTGGGACATTATCCTACATGGCATGGCCCTATATCTGATAACATTAGGGACCATTGTGGATATTGTCTGCTTTGGGCCTGGAAGCCCTCACGGTTTTCCTCCAAATGCGTCCTTGAAGAAAGGGATACCCAGCGCCTTTAAAGGAATTGTTCCCCCTTTGCAAAGCCGATGTGGGACATTGCCCTACATGGCACGACCCTGTCTCTGATACCATCAGGGACCATTGTGGATATTGTCCGCTTTGGGAATGGAAACCCTCACGGTTTTCCTCCAAACGCGTCCACGAGGATAGTGATATTCGGTACCTTTAATCGAATCATTCTCCTTTCCAAAGCCGAAGTGGGACATTGCCCTACATGGAATGACCCTGTCTCTGATATCATCAGGGACCATCATGGATACTGTCCGCTTTTGGCCTGGAAGCCCTCTCGGTTTTTTTCTTAAAATGCGTCCACCTTGAAAAGGGATACCCAGAGCCTTAAAGCAAATATTTTCCCACTTTCCAAAGCCGATGTGGGACATTGCCCAACATGGTAGGGCCCTGTCTCTGATTCTATCAGGGACCATTGTGGATGTTGTTTGCTTTGGGCATGGAAACCTCACGGTTTTCCTCCAAATGCGTCCATGAGGAAAGGGATATCCAGCGCCTTTAATCGAATCATTCTCCTTTCCAAAGCCGACGTGGGACATTGTCCTACATGGCACCGATCTGTCTATTATATCAACAGGGACCATCATGGATATTGTCCGATTTGGGCCTGGAAGCCCTCACAGTTTTCCTCCAAATGCATCCACCAGAGAAAGGCATACCCAGCGCCTTTAAGCGAATCGTTCCCCCTTTCCAAAGCCGATGTGGGACATCACCCTACATGGCAAGACCC